>JAMBLF010001106.1:0-141994 GCA_030578115.1 Leucoptera coffeella
ACGCGTACGAATGTTTGTCTCGATAAAAAGCTTTGAAATTGTGAAACGTCATTAGAATAAATGACTGATACGAAGCCTATGACGTAAATGTTGATGAGTTTGGCAATATTTAGTTCATGTTGCGACACGGCACATTGCGGGTTAGGTTCACCGCGAATTCTTTCGCTAATTTATGCACCTTAAGCCTCTAAACCGGCCCCTATAGGCTCACGTTATCTATTTGAACGTACAAATTATAACGACCTGGTATATGAATGACTTAATCAGACAACGGCTAACGACTAAGATTAAAACGCAGCCTTCAAAAGGTCAATTTTAACACAAATAGTTGTCCTTCCTTGAATCCTTATTTCACATACAACATCGCATTTTTTACATACGAGCACGATGAAGAATGATGACGTTAGAAGTACTGGCTTAAACATGGGCTAAGGTGCATATAAGTAACTGGTAGATTTTTTATTTTTAATATTGTCATACATCGAAAGATTAAGTCAGCCCTGGTAGTTAAAAATTAATTCGGAATATATCACTTCCAATGTAAAAAAAAAACGGAGGTATGCGTATTAGTTACGATGCAGTGAATAAAACATATTTCTTTCTACATTTTTATTTAGAACATAAACAACAACTATGTCAAAATGAAATTTCATGTGTTGCATATTGGTCTGCCTCGTTCTCATTGAAATTCCAAAATATAGTACCGTTCCAGCAGAATGCTCTCATTTCTATACTTGTCCAAATCATATACGCAGTTGACCCTCTAAGCCGATCTAAAACTTCGGTATTCCTAGGCATATATTCGTATTTCGTGTGCCGTGTAGACTTAAATAGAATGCCAAATAGCTAACCTTCTTTCCGAAATTACTTAGTTGATGGCAAGGAGTAAATCTAGTCAATCGTGTAATTAGGAAGCAAACAGTCACTTGTTACTCAATAATGCCATCATAACAATAATAATAAAAAAAAAAATAACTTATTATGGCTACGCGGTTTGGTTTACCCCGAAATAGAACGACGTAATAATAATTTTCGTTACTGTATTTCGTCGTTGCTAATTAAAAATTATATGTTTTTGAAACAACAATAGAAGTAAATTTTTTTTTATACAAGCCTTGCTTTTTACTCTTTAAATCAACATAATAAAATATATCGACATAATAAATACATCGTAATAAGTTACGTTTTTAACTTTTGAGTTCAATTTTTTTGCTATAGACTGCTTTTATTGAGTTTCTCGTAACAATTGTCATCAAAGTAGCATCTTTCATTTGTTGTTTATTGATATAATCAACAAAAACGTGCATCAACAATCATCATATAGTATTTTTTATGTCATTTGTGTGGATGTGTTTACTAATCGCAAATCTCAATCATAGGTGTTGAGAATCCCAAGTATTTACGAATGTTGTATGTCAACACCTCGTTATGAATGTTACGACGAAACGGCTCCGAACTAACCACTATAATGTTTAACTAGCGTAAAATAATGTTTATGAGACGCATACTCCTAACATGGAACTAACTGCTTTTCTGCTCGACTAGTTGATGATGACTGAAAAGGAGTTTGTTCCTATTTAGCATTATGAATTGAGAAACGAAAAAGTCAAAGTCAAATGTTTTTATTCAATATAACTACAAGTACAGTGCATTCATTGAAAGACAAAACATTTGCCTGACACTGGGTCTCTTGACATTAAAATTCTACCGTTGGTTCGGAAGCCGGCTTGGAGAAGAACCAACAAGAAACTACGGCTTTCAGGTTTTTTTGCCAAGTGCCAGTTACAAAATCATATTAAAAAGAAACTTAATTATATGTGATTATTTTTTGCACAATAACAAATGAGAATTGAATCGCACAAAGGCAAAACGCAAACCCTCAATATAATAGATTTCAGCATCTTCACATACACAATGTAATACTTAAATATGGCCCGTATTTTACCGAATTTTATGTTTTAAATTTAAAAAATATGTTGTTTTCGAAAGCTTATTAATGCAAAACATTGTTAATAATCCACACCTGTACAATTTTTTTTATATAGGATACTGATACCATGTGGTCTAAAATACTAACTAAAATTGTCGAGATACCACTGTGTGCCATGTAAGATATAATAGCACATACGTTTATGTTTTGTTTATTATGATGGGCAACGTTGGGTCGTTATAGCAAATTCGTCATAGTTCAGTTCAATATTAACAAAATAATTTGTTTTATTTCAGAATATCTCACTTCAGACCTGCTTAGAGGAATTTAACGGTAAGTTTTGAACTCTTCATTGATATTACATGATTGCTCGAATTAAAACATCATAATCATGTTTTAAAGACCAATCAGAATATCTGAATATCTCTATACCCTGATAAATTGCAAATTTGAGAAAATAAATGAGTGAACCATTATATTGTTATTATTCTACAAAAAATGTTTTCGAAAATTGACCTATTCGACTTTAAATCCTTTCATCCTTATATTATTACTGATTAATTTTCGAATCCGTGCTAGTTTTTCGAATATAGGGCATAATTATAACGTTTCTAAATAAATTAGTAGATTTTCCATCTTAATCAAGTTCAATTGATCATACATTTTATGTATGTCATTTCTTTTTTCGTGCAGAAACCTCCCCATACGAAAGTGACGGTCGTCTGGTACCAAAGATTATATCCTACGTGGACGACCGACTGACTGTGGAAGTGAACTTCGAGACCTCCGTCAGACTCCTCGTCTTAGTGCCAAAGAACAATAGTGACGTTGTTGTAAGTAAACAGATATATTACGACTTATAATCCCTTTCAGGGTTGATAGAACTACGAGTAAATAAGTATTGTGCTTGTCTAGGACGTAAAAAGAATGGAAACTAGCTGCCGTTCTTCCAGCCATGTCGTAGGAGAAATTATGGGTCAATGGAATCCGTTGTGAGATGTGCTAGCAAGCTGTCACCAATGTTTTATATAACATCACAACCCTAATTCATGCTAAAAGTGACCTTAGAGATATTATCGTCACTAGGGTTCTGTCCACCCCGAAATGGATTAGAGGACGTGAATGTATACGTATGTATACCTTTTAGGGTAGCCAAACTTCCAGACATAATATCTCGAACACTCAGCATTAGTAGTGTAGCATTGATTGGAGGCATTGATATGGAAGATTAGTGATAGGTTGTTAGTTGATTTGCCAAGAGATTCCATTGACTTTAGTATCTTATTCACTACCTACAACATGCTAGTTATCTAGTTAGCAGTTTAATAATATTCCAGATAAGTTCTTAATTTATTTAAAGAAGAGCGGAAACGATTAAGTAGAAATAACAAACGAAGTTGCATAAGTTATTCTTGACCTATGTTATACGAATATTATGTAGTATTACACTCATTTATCAACCGGTTTGTCCTCTTTCATAATGAAGTTGATTAGCTCGTTGATAACTTTATTTGTCACGGTCTAGTGCCATGGTTTCTCAGGCGTGAGTTACATTGATTATTCTCATGTATTTTTTATATACTCGTAGTATTTTTCTCCTAGATGTGATTATGATAAAATGTAATCCTTTAACTACTTTGATTTTGCTACCCAATCTTAATCCTTTGCAAATTTTGCGTGTCCATCTTCGATATTAAAAAGTAAGTGAGGCTTGGCCATGGCAAACCCACTTGGCTGCAGATAATCATAATCTTTAATTTAATCTATATATTTCTATCAACGTAATCTTTTTTTTTCTAAAAGTCAACTACTTCTACTATCACAGCGTTTTTAATATAAATATATATGCATAAACTGAAGAATTTCGGGATTGCAAATGCTAGAAAGGAAAAAAGAATTGAAACATTCAAAAAGACGAGCAGTCTATAGTTTTCCCTGACGACTTATAATAAACGATCCTGACAAATCTCTTGCTTCACTCACAAACCTTCTTATAAACTCTTCTGTTCTTCACGTTATGCTCCTTAAGATTAATAGTAAATAAATGTTCTTTCAGATACTATTCCGAATCCTATGGCCGGGAGAAACAATAGCTGAATTGGAAACATTTGGTTTAAAAGATCTTGTCATATGGACGGCTTTTCTAAGTGAAAATGCACGACCTAGTTACTGGATGAGAGGTCCAGAGGTCCTAGAAACAATTATATTTAAGTATGTTATTAGTCAAGTTAGCAATTTTACCAAAGAAGAGAAAAGTGAACATAAGTTACGCTTGAAGACCGTATTTAGTTGGAACGGTACGGATCGTAAGTATTTTGGTAATTATTTTATTTAATTAGATTAAAAAACAATCAAGTTTTAATGCCGTACATTACAATGAAAATTGAATTTATTACGATTTGTTACATTCCTATACTTTTGAAGTTTCTCCATCTATAATTATACTTTTATACTTATAGCTCCATTATACTTGCTTCCGTACTTTAATTATACTTTCTTTTTGTTATCATATTATAAATTACGATGTCTTCTTGTTAATTGTTTCTTCTTGTTTGTTGTTTGCAGATATAAAACACAAATTTTCATAAATGTTTTTCGTATAAAATAAAGTGTAAAGAGATATTGATGGAATATTTTATACCTACATAAAAAAAAATGCTATCAATATGTATTTTGCCAATGTGAATCTCACAATTTTAATGTAATAATTATTTTTCCAGCTGGAGATCAATTTGAGATCACAAATCATTGCCAAAAACATGATGCAGCAAACATTAATAATAAGCTTCTATACGGGGTATGTACTAAAAGTTCACCTTATTAATTAACTTTAATGTAGTAATAGCATGGTATTATATTACTTATCTTTGTACTGTGCAATATAAGACTGGCAGCTAGTTAACACCTTGTTTGCATTGAACGATTGGCTATCAACTCTAGTATTACATATGAACAAGACCCCGAAACTAATGCTTAAAGCGACAAAGGACTTAAGTCTCTAAAGTTCTGTGCACCCCGAGAATGATTATCAGATGTGTAAGCACTATATGTATATTTTACCTATATTTCATATGTTTCAGACTAACAACAACACGTATTTGGAAATAGATGACCTTCACTTCGATGATGAATGCACTTTGATGGTGAAAGGCAAATACGGGATAGCTTCGTATCACTACTCCACCCCTCAATGCTTAGACGGAGACTGTGGTATGTATTTCTTACTTCACGACCATTACCCTTTGTGGACTATCTAGAGGTTCCATCTCCGTGACTGTCATTGATGACCTCAACGGCGCGATTGGTTAACCACCTGAAGGGTAATCGTGAGATCCTGGGTTCGATTCCCGGCGGAGGCAGAGTTAAGAACTACGCTTTTCTTCTGCCTTCCAGTCTGGTTGTTGATTGATTTACTATAATATATGTATTTATCTGTATATAATAAGTTTATATTTCTTAAATATACGTTGAAAAGTACCATTAACACAAGTCTTAAATGAACTTATCAAGGGGCTAGTTCAATTGGCGTAATAGTGTACCAAATATCAAACCCTCATGTTAAGTAGGTAGTCAGTACTTAACGTGACATGACGTGACGTGTAACGTGACAGATGGTTTTCCATGTCAAAGAACTGTTCGTCTACAGACGTGATATGTATTTTATCGATGCAGATTAGATAAAAATGCAACATTTTGTTACAGTGTATATTATTTTAACTTTGAATAATAGTGGTGTGATAGAGTGCATACCATAAAGTACATTGACTATGTTGAAATATTCAGATATTAATAATGTGTAACAAAATTAATATAAAGTCTTTTAAAACTCAAAAACACTATTATTACATCAGACTAGTACGTTACTAAAGAATTTAGTCCTATTAACCTTTTTTATTATTTTATTGGACGATCAGATTCTAGCAACAAGTTTCTGATGCAATATCGAAACTCATTGAATGGGCCAATGTTGTGTTTGTAATTAATGAGCAAAAATATTTGACTAGCCCTGACTCATAGCCTGGTGACTAATATTTTAAACAGAAATTACTTTGATATCATGTCAATTTGTAATATTTAAATTGTTTATCAAAAACGCAATAGTTAAAAATCTTGGGCAATGTTTTCACATTCAAACAACTTTAATATATATATGACCTTAACTTATATGAAATAGATTAATCTCTATTGATCTATTTACTCGTAGTTTGAAATGCAATGTTATTTTAAAATTATGCCAAATGATATTTGCAATGTTAACTAGTTGGTGTTACTGACTTTGGATATTCTCCGTAGTGGTCGGTGCATTACGCCAAGGTTTTTTTTATTCTTTTGAATATCATCATCTTTATTGCGCGACATTAAACATATAAAATACGTAGTAATTTATTATTCTTTAGAAAAAACATTCATAGTACTAGTCATTACCCAATCTATTACCATCACAATCTATTATGAAATATTATGTCATAAAAGAGATAATAAATACTCGTAGCAACACCCGTAGTACACTACTAATATCTATCCATTTGAAATGGGAAATAATAGGATTAAGTTATGGGAACCATAGCAAGATGTTTCTAATATACGTATATAATACATGACACATATTTTATATTTTGATCGACTTTATGATAAGGCGTGTTTTAAGCTACGACATTAATAATAATAATTCTGTATGGATACTAATTTAGTTAGGATCGTTAATCCAATTACTAAGTTACAATATAGCTGTAAGCTACAATATTATTATCTCATACAAAATGAATCACCTTATACATACTAGACCCATAAATCTATCATTTTACATGCTGATTATCTGATAAACCATGAGGATTGTAACCAACTGTCCAACCACCAACTATAGCATCCATAAAACATAAAAACATACGCTTCACTAACTTATGTAAACACACTCCCTTTTTTTATTAACCTAACATGCCTTTAAAATTTCGGAGAAACGCACTCAAGCCTCTAACTATCCCTTCACAATATAGCATCCTTCTAAACTTATAAGTCATTCCCCAGCTCATTCTATCTGTATTTATCGGCAAATCTCTTCGCTCTATCTAAGTTTTTTACGCCATTTTTTGTCGTAACAGTGCCTGTAGCGCCGCGCGACGTAACGGTGAAATGTGAGCCCGCAGGCGTCGACACTTGGGACGTCAACGTCAGCTGGGCGCCTCCGGAACGTCCAGTGTTGAGGTACAACGTCGTACTCAGCGCCGAGAACCAGAGGAATGTCACTGTGGATGGGGTGAGTACCACTGTGTATAATGTACGTCTTATGTAGCATCTTGAAAAAGGGTGACGTTAGAAGTACCTATAAGCGCCAAGTGTGTTTGAGTGTTAATGAAGCGAATGTGGTTTGTCAAGATCGGGAAAAATAGCGATCCATGATCTCTGCCTACCCCACCACAGGGAATCAGGCATGATGTGTAAGTATGTAGCGTATACAGCCTTAATTATTTATACTATGTGATGGTATTATTATACCTGTAAAATAGTTAAATAAAAAAATACAGTCTTCCCGGTAAGTCATAGGAGGGGACTGAGAGACTAGGGATAAATGTAATCTAATAAGCGATAGGCTAGCAAACTATCACCATTGTTTCACATGACATTGCAATGTTAAAAGTGACCTAGGAGATATTATATTGTCCCCGAGGTATACACCCCGAAAAAGAAAAAAGGTATTTGTTTGTATATAATATAAGCTTTATTCTAATTCAGACTGTCCATATTCGAAACCGCAACGATATTGGTTATATTATAGCAACTTTGAATACTCGTTTCACCAGATAATCTGTACTGAACGTGATAGGTTTCATAGAGTTAAAATCATTTAAATATAAAGAAACAATATTATTATTTATGGTAACCTTAAACACAGGTGGTCAGAGACTTGATGATGTGGTAACTAGTATTCAATTTATGTTATGAGATGAAATTATAGCTTATTTATATTAGGTACATTTGCTTATATTGTAGATTAAATATAGGATTCGACACTAGTATTTCTAGCTAATTTTAAGTCAAATAAGTATTTTATTCTATCGGGGATTATCGATTACAAAATAACATTCTATTTAACCAGGAGCTAAACAAAAAGTATACGACCTCAAAGTTGCTTGAACTCTGCGCTAATGCGAAATAAATAAAGCAAATGATACTTATCGGAAAGCAAAAACTACTAGTTGTATTGTATTAAAAAAAATAAAACAAAAACAGCTATTAATACTTTATTTATTATTACTTTATAATACTTTATTATTAATACTTTACAGTCTACATGTTTTTGTAAATGATACAATTAATAAACTACAATGTATCACAATTGTCTATGGCTGAATAAATGCATCTCAATCCTAATTTTAATGTCAAAATTAGGACAGATTTAATTCCCTTAATTAATGCTATTGTTAATTATTCACGGATGTATCACATACCTAATCTGGCTTATTAATCATATAACAAATTTGAGTAGCAAAACAATATCATTTTTACAAACATACAAACATATTAATATTTTTCTCAACTAGACACAAATTAATGTACCCGACTGTATAGTAGAACAAGTAATTAATTCCTCAGCAGCCGGTCACGTTTTACTCGTAACCTTGTTGTATTCTAACGTAAATATCACCTCAGCCGTTGAACCAAGTTTTTTGTTAAACCGAAACTTGCCCCGAACAAATCAGGCGTTTTTGCGATTGCAAAATTACAATATGATATACAAATAGCCGTTTGTTCGTTTAGAATCGATATACATACAGTAACATCATGCCTGTTTCGTTACTGAGGCAGGGCAAAGATCAAAGATTGTTATTGTTTTCGGAACCTGGCAAACCACTTTCTTTTTATTGACACCCATACACTACATTACTTATTTATATATTTGTAATTAGCAAAAGCACATATATAATTTATATACGGTTTGGACGTGTCAATTAAGACATATACTGGGAAAAATCGACGTTAGAAATACCTTTTAATATTCAAAAGAATCAAATAGCGCAATAAAGGTCTTGCATCTTTGCAATACACGTAAACACAAATTACTTATATAGTAAAGAAAATAAAAACCCAAAAGTTAACGTAAAACATTGTACCAGTTCCCTTTCATTCCAGAACGTAACAGAGGTTCTGATTAAGGATGTTTTGGGCAAACCCGAAAGCGTGTTGGAGGTCGCCGTAGGGGCCGCCACTCGAGTGGGCATAGACTATTTCGCTGGAAGGACACAATTTCCAAGTAAGTATATACATAAATATATTCTCGCCTCCACGCCCTTAAGGGGATATGCAGATACTATCGATCGCCACCTGAAACGATCCTTACAAAGTTCCCTTGCTTCACTCACATGCAATGTATGGTCTCCTTACCGTAACCTTCTCCTACATGCTCTTCTTTTCTATTCGCTGCATACATAAGCTACTGAGTACGTAAGTATATACATCTATAGTTATATATTTAAGAAAGTAAAAAGAATGCTACCATTCTTCCCGATATATCGTAGAATTGCCATCGAACGATTGGCTAGCAACATTTCTACAATATTTCAGTTCAACACCATCATAACCTTGTTACTATAGCCAACTATATTTGTTGCTTATTTATTTCTTTGTACAATTTATTCACAACTATATTTGTTGCTTATTATATATTTATTTGTAGTTATGCTAAAGGTGATTTATTGTGAATATGTATACTATTTCAAGGTTCTGTCAATGCATATTTTTCTTACAGAGCCAGAAAGTAATTTAGCAGTAATCCTGGCAGGCAGTTGGTGCATGCTGCTTCTGTTGGGAATCGTAGTCTTGGTGTACTACATTTGGCGGCAAAAGAAAAAACGACACGCTTTCCGAATAAACATTTTCAATGTAAGTATTATTTAAAGAGAAACAAGTAATTTTTTCTATAGAACGTAACAATTTAAAGTGCTTAATCTAGAATAAATTCCTATAAGAAATAATGTCTTATTTAAAACTATATCTAACTGGATAGGGTGGAGTATCGATCGGCATCTCGAACTATCTGGAAAATTTTGTTTTCTCACTCATATCCTAACCATAACCATAACATTCTCATAATGACAAGATATAATATTTATTAACTTCCCGGCATGTCGTAGGAAACGATTAAAGTACTAAGGATCAATTGGATCTATTTGGCCTTTGGCTAGCTACCTGTCACCAATGATCTATATAACATCACAACCCCAATATTCATACTAAAAGGTGACCTATGAAATGGATGGTATTTTGAAGGTTCTGTCCACCCCAAAAGGGATAAAAGACGTGTATGTATGTGTATGCAGCCTTCTAGATGTATGTACCTTATAAGTTACTAGCGACCCGCTCCGGCTTCGCACGGGTATAAAATATATAGCCTACCTCCCTATTTAATGGATGATTTTATACATATAAACCTTACTCTTGAATCACTCTATCTATTAAAAAAAACCGCATCAAAATCCGTTGCGTAGTTTCAAAGATTTATAAGCATACAAAGGGACATAGGGACAGAGAAAGCGACTTTGTTTTATAGTATGTAGTGATAGTGATTCTTAATTGATCAATAAAGTAAGTTGTAATCCAAATGTTCTTCTTTACCAGGAACTCGACCGGAAGTTCGCGAAGGAAACCGAAGCGGGTCTGATGCAGGATCCTCAGCTGGTAGAAGATGGATGGGAGATGCAGCCTGACAAGCTCCTTCTTCACGAGGTCATTGGAGAAGGGGCCTTTGGGGTGGTCAGGAAGGGAACTTTGGCTCATCTTGGCAAGGAAGTTGCTGTTAAGATGCTTAAGGGTAAAGTTTATAATATAAAAACGTTTCTATGGTAACTACAAAACACAGGCAAATATTAATAAGACAAAACATTGAATTTGGATTAACAACACGCGTACGCCAAGACGATAATACAACCTATCAATTTATCACAAATAGATTTTTTCCACTGGTTTTTATGGAAGATTTGAATAAGATTTACCTTCACATAATTAGTTTACAAAAACCCCTTAACTTAAACTTTAAGCTTAGTAAAATCGAACTCTTAATAGATAATTTATAACATCTCTCCGGTTTCTTACAAACATACTATGCAAGGTCATTAACCCTTCCAAGATAGTCAGAAGCTTGAGTTATCACCGTTGTCGTGTCGATCCAGGTAAGCCCAAATATCACCAGATAACCATCAAGTTATACGACAGTTGGTATTCTATGTCACCGCGTCTATGCCTATTCTGAATAGTCAGGCTTCCTCTTAATGGTTTCCCTTACACTTATCCACGTGTTCTTCTTATTCCAGAATGTCCATCAGTAGACGAGATCAGATCATTCAGGTCCGAGATGGAGCTGATGAAGAGCGTGGGAGCTCATCCGCATATAGTCAGTCTGGTGGGCTGCTGCAGCCGGCGAAGGCCTATGATTATTGCTGAGTACTGCAGCCGAGGAGATTTGCTGAATTATTTAAGGTACTTGTCCTTCCTTCCCTTTAGGTATGGCATTAGCTCGGTGGCATAATAAAAATCTCCTTGGTCACCTAATTCTTTACTAAAATCAAAAAGTTGCGTGAAAGTACAAAAATATTTATTATTTGAATGCTAAAAACTTTACGTATTATTCCATATTTCTATTGATGTGCCCTATGAGAATGTGCGAAGAGACTGCCCAGATTTAAATTATATGAGGATATGAAAACATGGATAGTTCCATATATTACATTTGTTTATTGTTACAATAACCAAATTATATCCCCTACATACTTTTCTTACAAAACAAATAACTTCCACAGATGTGCATGGGGTGTGATGATATCCAAACGCAACGCCAAATACTACCTGTGCAACAACAACGACATGTCCGACTACAAAAGCGATTTAACCAAAACCGACCCTCCGTTCGTGGTCAACAAACTTTACGACGTCGACCAAGTGTGTCCTGAAGACCTGACGCCAGTTGACCTCCTGTCTTTCGCCAGACAAATAGCAATGGGAATGGAATTTCTGGCTTCCAACCGCGTGGTACACAGAGATTTGGCTGCAAGGAATGTCTTAGTCTCAGCCGATAGGACGTTGAAGATAGCTGACTTTGGATTGTCGAGGGATGTGTATCAGTATAATCAGTATCGCCAGAAGGGTACAGGGAAGTTGCCGGTTAAATGGATGGCGTTAGAATCGCTTACGAGTAGAGTGTATACGTCGCAAAGTGATGTGTAAGTTTTTTTGTTTTGTTTTAAATATACGTACTATTACGTGTATTTTAAATTGCTACTGAGTATACCATGTGGATAAATTACTCGCATTGTTACTTCAATTACTTCATTTTCTTACACAGTAATCTTTAATGGGGCTCTGTAACTGTAAGAGATTTCAATTAACTGTAAATTATTACCCAAGTAAGTTATCAAATAATTTAAACTATGTGATTTTTTTTATCATAAAACAAGAAAAAAATTGTATAGCACCCTCCCAAACGTTACGAGTTTTAAAGAAAGGTTTAATATTTATTTTCAGTGCACTTATTTTCTCAATAGTCCTTTTTACTTCATGTAAATCAATTATTAATAATATCATTTTTCTTTGTAGATGGTCGTATGGAATACTACTTTGGGAAATTGTCACAATCGGTGGCTCCCCCTACCCTGGCATCCACGCAAATAAACTACTTCCCTTACTAAGGAATGGATACAGGATGCCACGACCCAACAACTGTTCTACACAATTGTAAGTATAAAAGAAAAATTTAATTATCATCTTAAATTTATAAAATACGAGGACTTAATGTAAAGAAAAGGTTCTGCCTCGGTATTCAATCCAGCTAAGTTGCATCACTGGTCCTCCGATAGTAACATAGAACCAAAGTGTTTTTCTTAAAATACTCGTAATATCCATCACATTTAGTCTAAAACAAATATAAAATATTCTAACAACTTGCTTTCTTTCCGAAATGTCGGCTTACAGGTTTTTCTTCACACGTTCAAGGATCAATGATGTAGAGCATGTGTATGTTTAGATGTAATCTGAATTATTACAATCCCTCTATTCGTATTTATCCACAGATATGATGTAATGCAATCATGCTGGCGCGTAAGGCCCCGGGACCGGCCTACTTTCGCAGCCTTGCATCGACAAATCGACTCCCTTCTAAACAAAGCCTGCGCCAATGACTATCTCACACTAGAGTTAGATGAAGAACCCTACAGTACGCCGAAAAGCACGAAGTATTTTGGGATCTTGCCACGGTAAGAATATGTATGAGTATAACATGGTCTATATTTAACCATTTTCTTTAAAATATAAACGTTGCTCTCCAGTGGTTCTGACATAAAACCAGCGTTGCGTCTGTCACCAGACGCAACATACCCAGCTGAGTTAGAACATGCACAAGTTATACCCCTTAGTTTGTAAGTTTTTTATTGTAAACGTTTTGTATTGTGTATGTTTTTGTGGCCGTAAATAAACGCTTTTTATTATTATTATTATATTTACGTCTTGGAAGAACTATAAACTGCTTTTAAAATAACCAGATAGGTTGACAATAACTACATATGATTAATGTTTGTTAAGCCTTCCGTTGTAGATAATCTGAATATTTATTGCTGGTTGAATAAACCTTTATTGAAAAATTCGAACTCTTTGTGACACCACACTCGTTAGATTAAATGCTGATTTTCTGGTGTAAAGTGTGCTATTGACCTGCAACTCCTAGTTTGGCCCTACATCAAGTTACCACAAATACCTACATTGATTTATGCATCATGTTATAATATGACATAATACGTAGTTATATATAGTAGTGATTATGAAGTTAAAAGGAATTACAGTTCAAACTTTATGACATTTTATAAAATTTAAATTCTTAACCTAACCTCTTATAAATTTTCAGAAACATATTCTACTGGAACAACGTGGAATTCTACGAAAAGCCTCTGAGCCCGCCTCAAAGTAACTGTTACACCGCACCCCCGGATTTGACGAAAAATGTTGTTTAGCACCAACTAAAAATCTAAGACAAATATTTCTGTATCCAACATCGAACGTATTTCATTCGGTACAGAGGTTTATGTATATTTAGTAAATGAAGTGTGATTAGTGAATATATGTACAAAACGAAATGGAAGAACAGTTTTAGCTCTCTTTGGATTTTTAAAAGCTCTGGTAGCTAGACAATGGATACATTCGTTATGTGATATCATATAATAGGTCACTTCTCAAATACTTGTACATTTTCTTAGATTTATTAAAAAAATTTGGATGAAACTACCAAACAAGCTAAGAGATTTGTGCCTTTTTTCTAAAAATGTTTTGTCAGTTTTGGCGTTTACTAAATAAAATACTGGTGAAACTTTTGGTAAACTAAACGTTGGAATTCAGGCCCAAAAAATCTGATTATTGTCACCTTGAATAGAGCATTTTCTAACTTAATAGAAATGTAATACCAAAGTGATTGAAGAGTAATTTAGATCATAATTTTATGTGATAGAAATGTAACTGTGACTTTTATCGTGATGAAACAGTTTTTATGGTTCACGATTGTGTATTTTCTTAAATTATTGTACTTAATACGACGTAAAGTCCGTCTAAATGTATTTAGTTCTAGCTTATAATTTAGTCTAGATTAATTGCGACCTACAGGGTGATTTGTAGTTAGTGTGATGTGCTATTTTAGTGATAGTTACACCTATACAGGGTTAATGTAAGTTACTGTAAGCTAGTCTAGTCTGATGATTTTTACACAATGTTGAATTTCATGGCCTAAACACCTATTTATTGTATAAATACATATAAAGGGCCTGTCGATATTGTAGAAAAGAAAAGGCGTCGACGCCATGAATAAATTATGATATCTAATAAAATAAACTTGTATTAATAAAACAATCCCACCAGTTATAGACGTTAAGACTTTGATATTCAATTGGAATAGACAAGATAGTATGGTTAATATCGCTTTACGAAGTATTTATCACTTAAAGGTCACTTTTCATTACATATAAAGACTTAGCTGCTTTTTAGCAAACACTAAACATAGACTTTGAATGTTATAAAGCCGCGATTCCATTATGCAAGTCTTGCGTGTAAGTATAACGCCAAACTTATGTATGTACAAGTGCACTTTGTATATTGCTCGATTTTCACCTTTCATACAAGTTTCCAGTGTTTGCAAGCAATATGTGAGACACCATACTTGCAAACAAATGCATAAGGAAACGTCGCTATAAGAATATAAACAGCTAGAACCAAAACAGGGTAGGCCATCTCATACAGATCAATTTGAGGACGTTCTTCTCAAGGCGTAGGTAGCGTGAAGAACTGAACATGTATGAGAAGGTTAATGGGTGTGAGAGAAGCAAGAGAGATTTGTCGGGATCGTTGCAGGTGACGATCGATAAGCTCTATCCCGTTGGGGACGTAGAGGTGTGAATATAGAGTATGTATTATGTGTCATTTGTGCCTTTATTCACTAACTTTATTTTGCTAATACTTGTGTTATGGCAAGAAAGAAAAAGATAAATTGTTCAATGATACATCAATATAATTCATAATACAACTTACAAGTAAAAGTTCGAAGTAGTTCTACATATAAATGTACATTAATCTAATTACAAAAATAACTACTGTCCTTGCATTTTTAACAGCCTTTTAGTTTTGATATATTATATACTTCTTCTACGGTTTGTCTTGATCAAAGACAATAAATTACGGCGAATATTGTATTGTTTCAGTAAAAATTTAGTATTTCTAAACGGTTAATATAAATTTTTAAATCAATAAGTGAACTAGACGTTAGAATGGAAAGAAATTACTTTGCTGTTCGCAAATGGAATTCAACAAACATTCATTGCGAACTTGCTATTTAAATTGGTTATTATTAAATTTTGATAACTTTTTTAATTTACATTAGTTTGTTCATAAAAAAACTAATTTATAAGCAAAATTAATCGCAATATCACAAAGTTTCTGAAGTGTGTTTTACACGACTAATATTTTATGATATTACATCGATTTCCGGTAAAAAGGATCTCATTTTGGTTTTACTCTAATAAGTTCCTTATTTATATGAAGTACCTATTTTCGAATACTCTATTTTATATCTAATACATACTGTGATCTCCGTATTGAATATTCACCCCCTATCCATTAAAACACTTGGATATTTTGAAGTCTCCACACCTCATTAAAAAGTATGTTTAGAACATGATATATGACATAAACCATCATGGCAAGAATTAAATTACTTATATTATTTACAATAATTATCTTTATAATGTAACTGAGAGAGAATCTTCGTGTATCCTTCATAATTGACTATCTTCGAGCATAATTTCTGTTAATTTGAAAACCAAAATATTTCTACAAGGAAAAAATTGAATTGATATACTCTACAAAAAAAAAGTAAAATATCTAGTAGGATTCACAACAAGTAAAAATTGTTTATTTATATTGAAGGAAACATGTGAATATTAAATTGTAGGTCACAGGAGATCGTTTTAAACGTTAATATCCTTAGACTCAACATCTAGTGTAAAAATATTACTCTACTAGTAAATGTAGTAAGCTTACATGTAACGCATACAACGTTTTATCTTTAAAATGGACCTTTGGTTAAGTATAATACTCGTATATTACAATTCATATAGATTATGTATCTATGAATCTTACCTATCTTTTTCGCAATTGCTTAAGAAATGGACAATTAAATCATGAAAATTAGGTTTAAATATACATCAAGCTTGGCAACCTATGAATTACTTATATTCGATTACATATATCAATGTGATATTATATATAGTTATATATAATGTATGCACTTTTCGAGACATTTAATGGAGATAAATTTCTAGTTCATTGTGGAATGTGGTGACATGGACAATTCATTGAATATGAAATCAATTTAAAACATAATAACTAATCTGAAACAAAATCAATAAATGATTGCAACTCTGTAAAAACTGTAATATTTTGTTGCATTCATTATATGTAGTGTGGCCCATAATCATATTCAGAAAAATATAATTCTGTAACTACGCGACTACTTGGGAATAATGTTGATACAAATTAGGTATTTCAACGTATTCCTACAAATTTAAGATTTATTTTCACATACCTACATACATAATGATGAAAAAATTATAACATATAATATCAGTCGCTAATCTGTTTTCTCTAATACCAAAAATATCCTAAATTCGCTTAACAATACGCTCGATAATGTGTATGAGTCTTATTTATTTATACATATGCAAATTCCATTAGTATTACATATAATTATTTACAGTTATGGTATCGTAAGTATTATTTAGTGTTAGGTTTCGGCGCACCGGCCGACAGATGTCAGTCTATGGGCGGCGGTTGCGCTGGAATATTTGTAGGGGGCGCTGTTAAATAGCCAGCTGAATGCGGAGCTCCTGGAATGTAAGAAAACATATAATATACTATACATCTTAAAAGTATTTTAAAAGTAGTTCAAACGTTTATAAATAATAAAGGTCGTGTCATTTTGGGGGTTCATTACGAGAATATAGTCTGAATTTATAACATATACAACTATGTGTGTAAATCCTTAGATCTATGTAAGGAAAAACTAAAATTGCATTTAAATACTTAGAAAACATTGAACAAAACTGGGATATAATAAAACTCCGGTCGGAATGAACACCATTTCTAATAAAACTTCAATTGTATAGATCTTTGCAATAAATGTAACTAACAAACATGATATCCAATACACATAACTAACACTATATCATTCACCTTCATTAACCCTTACAACAAATCCGTCGTACAGAAAGAAAGTAAACATTTACACAACCAAAACCAAAAAACAAACAAATACACACTGAATTTAAATCAGATAGAAGCCATCCCATGGCATATAATACCAATATCCCTTAAACCACATCCTTACCTGTCAAAGAGTGACACTGCGGCGCTGACGATATGAACAAGTCGTGCCTTTGAGCCGCATATTGTTCCCATATATTGGATTTAGCCAATACACTTCTCACTCGATCCCCATACATCGTAGAACGTGACATCGCTTTGAGTGCGTTCACCAACTGAGCTGCGGATTGACCGTCCAATCTTGATTCTAGGAGAAGTAACAGCTCGCCTATTAAGTCTGTTTCTAGGGCCTGTGAAATTCAATAAGACTTTAGATAGAATAGTTTTGTCTTTTGGGATTGGTAGAAAGTTGAATAATAATTTTTATGAGCTATATATGACGTCGTCGTAGAGTAATAAATTGACACGACCACGAGGCTACAGGTAAAAGATGATTCTACTAATGTAATTTTATAAATTTTATACAGTTGATTCAATAATAATTTATTTTGAATTAGAAAGTCTTTTAACGTTACGATTAACGGTCACGCTTATACTATTCTTATTCTGGAATCACAACCTCCCACCAGGGAGACACTCTAATAAGCAAAGATAACGTTACTAAAAGAAGCTCAGGCTGTCACTCCTGTACTAAATAAAAAAAATCAAGCACGACAACAACTAACAACGAAATAAAATCGATTGCAATAACTGTTTAAAAGCATCTTACCTGCAACACTAGTCTATCAGTATTCGCAGTACTATTGAAAATAGAGGCCAGCGCTTCACAAGCCACTCCGACTACCTCTCTACAGGATTTCACCGCGCTCTTAAGCCCTGCCATCACTTCTGTTTGCGATAGAGCCATCACGCAAGACTGTTATAAAAGAACATTATGTTATTGTGGAATAGGTACGTGTAATTAAGGTAAATGATATCAGATAAGTATGTTGAAGTGAAAGGATTAAGATACTCATTTTAATTAAATGCAATTATTTTTTATGCCCCATTCATTTCATTATGTAGACAAGTATTAAGGAACATATTAGAGTAAAAAACTTAAACTTATAAATTATTCCTTATTAACACAAAAAATACGAATACCTATATACGATTAGGGACTTCAGAAACTAATAAACTAAGTTTCGAAATAAATAATACTTATTATATTTACCTGTGTAGACGCTATAGCAGCTAAGACAGGCACAGTGTGCGAAGGGCACGCCGAAATGAGCCTTGCGAGCCGCGGCATTTCGCCTGACTGGGCGCAAGTTTCGCCTAGCGCCGGCCTCGAGCGCAATAGAGCCGAAAGTGCCTTGGCACACACATCGCCTCGACTTCCCTGTTAAAAAGAGTTTTAAATTAATTTTAACTTAGTCATACATATAAAATATTAATTCATAATAGTAGTAGTAGAATAGTACGTAACAGTATAAAGTAAAAACATGACTTTTACTTTAAATCATTAACTAAGACTTATTGGTGTTTTGCCGCCTTCGAATTGCCGAATCGGTATGACATATAAAAGAACGGGATAATGTGTACTACTACAAGTAATTAACTTGTACTTATATTCCTTGTAGAGATCCCGCCACATAAGGTGGCAGTAGGCAAACTTGGAACTAAATTTGACGTTACCGCCATTGCGTGTTATTTTGTATGAAAGGTAAATTTAGTATTACCAGCGTTGTGTTTTTTGCCCACTCTTTGTAATTTTTATGTTTGTTAAGGGTGATTATAATAAATTGATTTCCGGAGTTTCTTGTTAGTTCTTCTCCAAGCTAGGGTCTCCGCTGATCTAACCTCGGTAAAAAATATGTAAAGACAATGCTCAGTGCCATGTTTGAAATAATAGTTTTAAGAGATTCGCGATTTATACTCATGATATAAGATATAAGGGTGTGTATAAGATTGATTGCAGCTGTGGGAAATCCTACGTCGAACACACTAAACGGTCTATTGCGGACAGAGTGAAGGAACACATAATATATGTAATATATAATAAGAAGGATAAGTCCCGTTAATTATTAATCATGTTTGAAATAGTTTAATAAACATATTTTGACTTTGATATATTAATTTGTTTTATTTGAGTTTATAGCTCTGCAACCAAAGACCGTTACAAATGAAACCTATAATGTATCGAGTGAGTGCTAGTTTTGGCGTGTTTACTGGTAACACTGAATTACGCGACTGTGGCGACGCCTCCAACTGCCACCTTATGTGGCGGGATCTCTATAATACCAAGTAGGTTTCAATCTTTAGTACTATTCAGTGTTTCAATTTAATGTACACATTATCTGCAGTTTCTTGGCACTTCTTCTCTGAAGATATTTTTCTTTACGAAGTGCCATTAGTTTTATTAATTTAATTCGATTTATTTTAATAATTAGTGTATATTAATGACATATTTTTTTATATAAAATGTTTTTTTTTGTCTTTCAATAAGTGATTTTATGATCCTTATATTGAAAAAAAAAAAGATTTTCATTTCATTTCAATTATTCAATTAAATTTATCTCAATATCCTCACCTCCGAAGCATCCTTAGACAAAGTAGACAGCGTCTCCGTGAGTAGCTCTTGAAGGAACTTCTTTGGGCTTCTTACAGACCATTGTGGGTTCTGCAGGTACAGCCTTAAATAGACTCCGCCCACCACCACTTCTCCTGCAGGTGCCCAGGCCTCTTCAACCACTGAGCGTTCGGCTGCTTCTCGGTCCTCGAAAATGGCGTTCGGGTCGCGTAACTGGCTGGATTGGTGTCTATTGATAAGAGGTTTAGTTTAATAAATACTTAGGTTTTGAAGATATACACATTAAGTTGTTATATATAAAAGAGTGTAATAAAGATAGTTCAATGGCTTAAAAAGGGTCACCTTTGTACGTTATTCAAATTTAACTATGTTAAGAATTAAGTTTGTTTACTATTGTTTACTAAAGTCAAACCCTCGTTGTTATATTTATTATAGTTTGACGCATCATGCATGAACCCAACAATACTCAATAATTTCTCGAATTAAATTGGGAGAGATAGAAAGATGAGAAAAATGACTGTAAATCAGTAAGTGTGGTTAAAATTACTACCTAATTGCTAGTCAGTCGCTTAACAGTCTTTAAAATACATACAAGTAGTATTTAAATAGTATACTACATAACATCTGGTACAATATTCTCACCTATCCCTCAACGCAGCTACATCACTAACAACCCTCTGCCTTGCTTCATCAGTCCATACCAACTCTGGATGCTCATGTTGGGCATCGAACATGTGTACCACGGACTGCGGCGCCGCACTGCACATCGCGTCCGCAAACACAGATGGAATGTAGCGGCCGAGGGTTAGTTTTACCTGTAAATAATGAAATAAGTGTCAATAAGCCAGCTTGTTTCAGTCTTGCATAATAAATAATAACATTTCTTTGCATAAGCGTCCCAATGGGTAGGCCACTAAACGCGATCACTTGTAGCGCTCTTCCGGCCATTGTCAGAAACTTTCGTCAGGTCATCATTCGTCTTGGTATAGGGTTCTACGCTGCGTTTGAAGAACTAAGTGTAATTAGTATCGTGCTGTATTGGAATGTAAATGCAATGGTAGTAGTCTTTCTTTCTTTGTAGGAAGTGATTGTGTGATTTGGTCTGATTTGCATGTATTGGATTGGGGTAGAAAACTGTTACCAATATTCTCTAACACTACCATCATAGCAATGATGGTTAGTAATGGCAAACCAGGAAATATTATATCTCAAAGTTTTATCCACCCCGAAACGGGTGTTTTATCAATTTTATCAACGTGAATGTATAATGTAATACATGATTATTCTGTACCTTAGGCCCATGCAGTTTGTCCGCCATCATCCTGGCCAACAACTCCACCGCAGCTTCTCTAGTCTCTGGTAACTTACTATTGCAGAACAAATCTAATAAATATATCACAGCACCTGCAATGAAACATATAATACTTATATATTGTGATGGATTTATATACGAGTATAGATAGATAAGTTTGAAAACTCTCAAATAAATATACTTACATAGTTTCCTTCAGAGAGAGAGGTATAGATTACAATATATTCTATTTTTTTAACTTAGCATACTAGTTTCACTGACATTCATACAGCCAGAAAACTTCTATAAATATAAATCAAAAAATGCTAATAAATTTACGTATAGATCAACATACGCTGTGACGCAAACTGTTAAATACTTGACCACTTCGTGAGCTTCTAGTTTAGATTTTCGGTAGACAGATACAAAAATAAAAACATAATTTAACATACATACATAACATACGCTTCACGACTTGTGTATACACATTCCCTTTTTTATTATGGTGGGGTAGTCAGAGGCTTGAATGCCCATCTCCGAAATTTCGAAGACATGTTAGGTATGGGTCAGTCAAAACCCGCGTTTCACTTGATAGACAGCATCCAACGTGATAGGTAGTGAACCGTATCGCCGTATATAGGCACTGGCTAGTGCCTATCCCGAGGGATAGGCAGGTTTCCTCACGATGTTTTCCCTCACCGTTAATTAACTTAATTTAACATACTACAGCAATAATTAAACAGACCCACTTATCCAGAGCATACAGTATAAATCACAAATGTCTCACCTTTGGCCAAAGCTTCTTTAACCAGCGTCGTATTAGACAGTAGGGCTGACAATGCCGGCAGCGCCTCGTGCTTCGGGGGCCGATACCCCACCATCACGAGTAAATGTCCCAACACCCCACTGGCCGCTACATCCTCCACACATTCCCTCGTTCCCGACGTAGCTAAGACTGTACGTAGCGCGGACTCTTGTATAGTGGGGTGTGCCCGAGCGGATAGCAAGCCGAATATGAGCCCAAATTGACCTATACATTGGATTTCGGCACCTGGATAGATGTGGAAGGGAATTAGAAAGGCTAGTATTGAAAAGAGCGTCTAAGAAAATTAGAATGAGTCGTCAAAAATAAAGATTTGCACACCAAGTTAATACAGTTAATACAATCGCAAACCTAATAATTAATATGTTAAGTTATGAAAATATAATGAGTTACGAATATAAAACCATAAATGTACTATTAATTTCTTGTACAATTTTAGCATACTAATTCTGGTTGTAATTATATTAATATGGAGCTTTGGTGACAGGTTGCTACCCAATCTCTCGGTATAATTAATTGATCCATATCCCATCGCCACAATCTACGACAAGCCGGGCAGATAGGCAACTAGTTTTCATTCTAATTACATCCTTGACTAATAAGGGATAGTAACAATAATCATTATTGTGTAAACGAGATAGATTTTACCTGGATTCTTTATGATCACATTAGCAAGTGCGTTTAATGCCATTGTAACGTTGCTCACTCGTTCTGGAGTTAAATTGGCTTGAATTTGTTCCATTACGAACTTCAGTAGATCTAATATTAGTTGTTTTGGATTCTGAAAATAAATATCATTTAATAACAATTAAGTATAGTTCAATTGGTGTAATAATGACAATAACAATATTATTTGAAAACGTAATGAATTATTCTAAATTTAGATTAACACCCCTTGCCAATAATGACTTATTAATATACAATTACATTATAATATCATTCATTGATTTATATGAATTGAAATCGCATATAAGGTTCTCTTATTAAATTGTGAAATATAAATGTCTTTAAACGCACAACTTTTTAAACTTAATTAGTGACCTAAACTGTGAAGTACTTACCTCAATAGGATAATCAGGCTGTTCATTATAAATATCGATATACACCCCTCCGACAGGCAATAGGTTTTCATGGGCACTATACTTGAATTCAGGAACCAAAGGACCTTCCGATTCGATGTTCCTTATATCGTTTAGCAGTTCTTTCAGTTCCGCCCTTGTACTGTTATCCCATACGAGATAAGGCGTTTTCCAGTTTGAGGTCAGTGTTTTGAGAAGCTGTCAAACAGAATATAAACATTAGAGGGATGGCTGTGACTAGTGCAGTATTTTTTTATCTGTTACTGTTAGTTAAGGTATAAGTTAATAAGTGTATTGAGGCAGACGTTGTCTATCTTCATACAGGTATATGCATGCCAATGGCATTAGCTTGCAAGAAAGTCATAGGTTTAGCCAAACCATTCGAAATAAGGAATTCTTATAGCAATTTAATTACAAGCAAAGTAATTCGTGACAATGAAAGTGAAAAGGGACTGAGTCGTTAGCTCCAAGAATATGCAAGTTCCATGAAGATATTTTTCTTTACTTTACAGTCATCTTTAAACGCAACTATACATCAAAATACATTTTCATAAATATCATTATTATACAACTTTACCAAATAAAAAAGGAAGAAAGTAAAACATTTATTCACTGCTTACATAGGTACATTTTGACATCACACTATTATATACAAACTTTGACACAACAACAATACATATAAGGAGTAGGCACTTGATGCAGTGAAAAGGTGCTGTCTCAGTATTTGATACAGCTAAGCTGCATCACTGATCCTCAATACATGAATAGATCCATTTTTGTTAGGTAGACAGAACCAGAAGATTGATTTCTTTATGTGATTGATGTCCTTCATTTATAGATTAAGATATATAATTATGAATATTATGTAAAATAAATACCTGATGCTGATCGGATTCACTCAGTTTCTTGCACAGGTACGGCGTGAGCAGTATGTGCAGCGCCGCCTTTATTCTGTCGTCATCTGGGCCCTTTTCTTCGTGGGGGCCATACAGCTTGCCTAGCGCTATCACACACAGCTTCGCAAAGTTATTCGCTACCTCCTGCAATAATACAAAATACTCATACATTAACGTCCTTAACTCTGTTTCGAAGTTGATAAAAAGTCGGAAAATATATTTTTGGTTAAACTTTATACTTTATAATATTCATGGTAGGTTGATAACTTATCACGTATACACAAATTGAGCCCTAGTACTTTAGTCACCTAACATTTTATTTCTACTTACTATCCTGACAAACACATGACTACATTATATTTCTAAAAAGGTAAAATAACTTCAATAGAATCAATCTTACCTGCTTATTAGACTTAGAGTCGCTCTCAACCCCCGACTCAGTGAGTGTATAATCATACTGCAGTACAGCCGGCAGTAACGCGTGTAAGGCGCCGGCACTCACTAGCTGCGACCTGCAAGAGGGATGGGCTGCGAGAGCCGCCACCGCCTCCGCGCCTGCACACGCTGTGTCGCCTAGGTTCTGGAATTAAGGAGGAGATGTATTGGTTTATAGTCTAGTTACCTACCTTTTAGTTATAATAGATACATATATTAACGCCTCTACGTCTTAGTTTTAGTTTCATTAATCTAAATTGATTTATTTTAAGAATAAGTTTTATCTTAATAACATATTTTTATGAAAAATGTTTTTTATTTTTTTGACTTTCAATAAGTGATATTAATAACCTTATGTTGAATAAAAAGAATTTCATTTCATTTCATTACGTCCCCAAAGGGATAGGCAGAGACAATCGATCGCCGTCTTCGAAAATCATGAGAAATCTCCTTTGCTTCACTCACACCCAATAACACCCAACTTCTCGTACATGCTTTTCTATTATTTGCGCTGATATAATGTTTTGAAATAGAATAATATTATTAGAAACTGCATCCAACACGAACAGAATGAACGCAATTCTTTCAGACCATTCGCCTTTTACTCACACCTTCGCATTCTAAGAGTACTAATGTCACCTTTTTATCAGTTTATCCGGCTTTTGTCGTCTATTTGCGAATCATATTATTGAAGAATGAATGATGAATATAGTCTGATAGAATCTATAAAAAGTTAAATATTCGACAAAAAAAACGAATCATAATCATGCTTAATAACTAACGGGACTTATTGCGTAAGTTTTTATATAATTAAGTTACCTGGTTAAAGTTAGTTATTAAGTTAGTTATAAGTTAGTAAGTTAAGTTATAAGTAAGTTATAGTTAGTTTATTATATAAAAACTTACGCGATAAGTCCCGTTAGTTATTAATCATGAGTATAAATCACGAATCTCTTAAAACTAGAATCATACTCAATTTTCAACGATTACCAACTATTGTTGGTTAGTGAGAATCTTGACGAATGGCAATCGGTCAGGATATATTTGTCTATATATACTTACAGGCCTAGTCAACAGCGGCACCAAGTCAATAGGCAAGGGCATCTGGCTCATGACGTCCAAACAGAGCGGGAACTGCGCCGCCACCGCGAAGCATCGAGCGCAGTGGGCGCACACTCGCGCACTCATCACGTCTTCGGTCGTCGAGTCGGATAGCACGGGCACGCAACGGGACATCGCTTCGTGTAGGACCTGAGGGTTCCAATATATGTTATATATAACACCTCTCAATACATAAATTTACAAAAATACACAAAAATAACATATGTTGTTGTTCAATTTGTGTATTGAGAGGTGTATGTCTTATTGTTATAGGGAAAGAGTAATAAATTTATCAACAATATTGTAATGTGTGTCATTATTCGCTATGACGCTATTGTTTACCGGAATGTCGCCAGTATTATCTGTTTAAAGTAAGTTTCTAATCAAACCTTTCTGTAATTCGTGTCATATAAATAAATATTACATTAACAGGCAAGTTCTTTGTTACCGCTTACAACATAACAAAACGAAAGACAGCCAGTTAACATTAATTACACTAACAAATAAATATGGCACTTTCTTAATTGCATTATAACGTCATTTAATCTTTACCAAACTAAAATCCAAAATACCTGCAAACCACCTTCCCGTCGTAACTCTTCGGCATTCAACGCTGAACTATGCACCGTGGCATGGGCCAATTCACAGGCAGCCGGTAGCAGAGCTGGGGCATCCTTTTCCACGAATAGAGATTCTGCTTCAGCCTCTAACCTTGCTGTTCTTAACAGTTGTGGATACCCGGCGTATTTGTAAGGTGATAAGACTGGAAGGATTGTAATGAAGTTTGTATTCTAGCGGCTATATATTGTAAATAAAAAATCGTAATAAAAACGCATTTATGAAATACATTGAATTATACTGTGAGGGAAAACATCGTGAGGAAACCTACCTGTTCGTCGAACAGGTAATAGTTAGTGCTTGTAAATGGCGACATGACTGACCACCTGTCACATTGAGTACTGACTATCTGGTTAACACATGGGTTCGAGGTGTCCATAGAATTACTACCTTCGCAATTGCGGAGATTGACACCTAAACCTCTGACTACCCCGCAAGGGTTGATGGCCGTGAATGCGTTTTTTGTTTAAAAAATATATCAGAATCGGTGTGCCCTTTTAAAAACTATACTATCATATTTTTTTCTTATTATTTATTTGATGGGTGCACATATGAAATGACTTATGATAACGCTAAACGAACACGATTACTAATTAGGATCGAAAAATACAATATAATCTGTAGAATTAAATTATATATTTAGAGTAAAATCATAAAATTGTCTCTTACCTTCAGAATACCTCTGGAACAGAATTGTCTGCGTTCGCAGTATCAACACTATGTTGTTAGTGTTGGGCCCATCTCCAGTCCATACGTTCCTACTGCACAGGAACTCATACGCTTGGTTCACTGCTTCGAAACGATCCTGTGAAATAACAAAACGAATTGTATTGATATTGTTTGTTTTAACATTCTAGTTATTATTTGGTAACTAGTAATGGATCGTTTACATAACGAAGGGTAATGGAACGTTTACACAATGAAAACAATAATTTCGGTCTCATCAAATGTGCCGTTCAATCAAATCTGTACTATTACCACAATCCCCCTCGTTAAGACTTATCCTTAAAACACTGAAGTACGGTTCACTTAAATAAGTGAATGAATGAATGATCACGATTAAATGAATGAACGATTCTTCATCAATATAACCTTACCCGTCCTTCAGGGTTCTTGTCCGGGTGATATTGTTGTGCCAGCTTGTAGTACGCTTTCCTAACAGCCGCCTCGTCCTTCGGCGCCGCGTCCAAACCGAGCACTGCGTACGCTTCTGTCAAACTCATCGCTGGAGGCTTCTTTTCCACTTCTCTACGCCACGCGTCTAGTACGTCTTTTAGGAGTTGTACCTGTATAGTGAAATGTGTGAGTATTATTTCATTGTTCCTAATATTAAAGGTAGATCTTCGTAGTGAGGACAATAGTGGTTAGTAAATACAAGCCTCTGACTAACCAGAAAGGGCTAAAAAGAGGTCGTTAAGGCTACGTTATTCTTAATTGTTGCATTATCATTAGATTCTACCGTTCTCATTTCTGTTTATGCTAAGCAAGGAATGGCCATATCGAACCCACTGAAACGATTAGTTCTATCCACCTTTAAAGGAGTTAAAGGAGGAAAATGTAATACCTTGTAAATATGGACTGACCACCTTAAAAGGAGTTAAAGGACATGCGTGTGTATATACAGAAAACGTAATACGTTTTAAACATGGACAAATAACTAGATGGTTAGTCAGGTTCATATAAACTTAATAACAATTCTCTTACTCTATGTACTAAATAACTCACCGGCTCCTTAATAGGCCAGTCCGGGAACCTGGCAGTATCACAGAGGTGTCTCAAGTAGAACATGTTGCAGAATAGCTCATGCTGCAGCTGGGTATACCTGACCGCTGGTATGGCCAAGTAGGGATACCTGGCAGCCACGTGGGCTCTTAGACGAGGCGTGAACTCGCCTATGTGGGCTGATATCTTCATCATTAGCATGCGTCTGTGGAATAGGGGGCGTTAAAATAGCTGTTTGAGACTGGGGTTAGCATTGTATGTAGCGGGATGTGTTATTCTGTCAGTAAAAGTTTACTTACTAAGAGGCTATGTTGAGATATTTATTAGATGGTAACCTATGTTACCTTGATTTATATTAAGGAAATGCCGTATCAAGTAGAACATACAATTTACAAAATACTTATTACAACATATCATATAGAAAAACAGCTAATTAAGAGCCTTGAATCCCTCTCTGTGAATTGGAACTTAAGAGTATGTTTTATTCAATATCCTAAATAAAACCTTGAGAATACAAGTCATTTAGACAACTTCAATAATTCCATTCCAAACCTCACCTCATTTCCGAATTCCATATGGCTTCAGGAGTGTCATATTCGCCCAAGTATATCTGGGCAAACTTATCTGCTCCATGGTTCTCCAGATAGCACACCATCGCCTCTGGAAGCAGCTGACCTAGGATCGACCTTTGCATTATGTCGGACGAACTCTGAAAATAAATGATAGGTTTATCAAAGTCGTGAAATACGGCTATAAAACTATATGTATGATTCTATTGATTATATAGAAGGCAACCTATCACCAAATAATTATAATCCACAGATAATAATACCATCTCATTTTCTGTAACTAACCTTACCTAACCTGACCGAACAGAATTAGAGTCAGTTCACATCTAACGAAGGATCCGCCGCGTATTGTCTATCGTGTAATGCCAGAACAGACAAATGTATAGAAAAACCTTTGACCTTTCAAAAATGACCGATGATAGCTTAGTACGTTTACGCATTTTTCGTTAGATGTGAACTGACCCTTACTGTCTCTAAAATTATCTGATAAAAGAAAATGAAGCTTTTATACTTTGAAGTCCCGTCAATCCTTTCGAAACCTACAAACCTTAAGTTAGTAAATCAACATACCTGATCAACCCTGAACGCCTGTTTCATATGAGTCAACTTCAAGAACCTCGCTATGGGAAGTAAGTTAGAGCCAGTGTACAAGAGCATGAAGTAAAATACTCCTGTCAGGTACAGTTTTGACACTTCCGGGTTATCTTGCATTATTTCATATAGCAGTGTTGCCACCTGTAATATTAAAGGCAATATTATAATAGTAAAAGAGGGGAGGAATAGTTCAGTATTTCAAGTTTGAATAAATAAGTTTTATATTTAATCCCCGTTCCAATGTTCAATGTGATTAAAATTATCTAAATTTATATAGATGTTTAAAAGATATTTTATTGTAAATAGCAAACATTCTAGCTTTAGTTTACTTTATAGGTAAGTAAGGTCTCTTAAAGCCTACACCTACGTCAAAGTAACAGATTTTTATAGTGAAGAACTTACCTTTTCGACTATAATAGGATCGAACGTAAGCAGTAACTGAACCACGTGGGCTAAGCAAGCTGGTTCGGAGAGTAGCCTCTTGATCTTTGGCAACGGTCTTATCACTGCATCCTCTTCATCTCTGAAATACATTATTTATCATAAATTTTGCAGGAATCTTCTTCACACGTTTTCAGAATCCGTCCTACTTTTGGGTATTCAAATATTTTAAGAAACATTTGATAATAAATGGGTCTTATTTATTCAGCACTGGTTTTACAATTTTTAAGACTTATTTTAAAAGAATTTCTTCAGTTTTGGGCATTATATAAAATTTTGCACAATATATCTGACTTTTTCAGGATAGATTTTTACTATTCTTGAAAATATCATTAAGGATGAAAATTTCAAGCAATTAGTCTTATTAATATTATAACATGTATTTTTAACCTCATTTCGCATTAACGCATGAAATAAGTAACTAAGAAACCAAACCCATCAGTCACATTGACCTATCAACCTTCAAACTACTAGACACATCAAAAAACAAACTTCCCACTCACCTACTAGGGTAATACCGACAACAGGTGATAAGTAGGTCCAGTACCGCAGCAGCTAAAGCCCCTTCGTCAAACACTGGCGTGCCCCTAGCACATAGCGTCCATTTCAACTGCGGAATTCCCCCCGCCGCCCGCCACCCCTCCATGCCGTGGGCCCAGCACTTAGTCTTCACTGATATTTCGCCCTTCTTGAATAGGTCTTTGAGCTGGAAGTTGGGTCCAAAGACGGTTGGTTTCATAAATGGTGAATGGGAATGATAGTTATTGATTGATTAATAGTTTGGGTAATTGTCAATAGTATACCAGCCAACAAAATTAATCCCTATCTGTCAAATAGAATTTTACACGTAGGGCTTTTAATCTTTGGTCGACTGGTCGTAACCATAGATACACACAATCTCGTCGGTCGTCAGCGTTAAGCTTGGTCGAATTTGTGATAGCATTCATTTGCAATTTTGAAAGATTACTCTCCAATACATTTGACTATCTCTCAGCAACTTAGTCGCTTCCAACGACATGCTAGCAAAAAACGACCATCTTAAATCAACCATTAACATCCCTTCATTAATAAACCTACTACCTACAAACAACATCACTAACCTCTTGAAAGCTAACAGGTCCCTTCCTCTGCACCTTGTCCCCGGTCTCCACATTATAGTACCACTCGCGGTCCATAGGGGTCGCACTGTTCGAGGGCGCGCTTTCTAAAACGTTGCTTTGCGCTGGCACCGTGGCCCGGGACGTGTGGAGGTGTGCTAGCGTCATTAATTCTACTAGGATCCTTGAAGGAAATAAAGAAATGTACGGTTAAGTTATGGTTTATAAGTGAGCGCAAAGGTTTATATGTGATTGGTGTCATGAAGGGCAGAAATACGACATGTCTTTAAAAAGAAACACGTTGGTAATATAAATTAAAAGGGACGTAACAACCAACTCCGTATGTATAAATGTTAAATGAAACGAATGTGAGTTGTTAACAGAACAGAGAGAAATGAGGATCTCTATCTTTCTATCTATCTTTATGTATAAGACAGATCTGTATGTGTTTGTTGTTATTAGTATTTAATATTTGTCACTTAACCATAAACTTACTTTATACCGTTCCATTCCAATATATCGCTAACGTTTCTTCTGTGCAAAATGAGTTTACTTAAGAACTGCACTAGTCTATCCCTCTCCATTCTATCCATCGTCTGTAACAAAAAAACATTAGATTTTTTTGTTTAATAAAATATTTTTTGGTTTGAGTTTTGATTATCTACCATTATTCCAAGCAATGTAAAATTATAAAACAAAAAATTCCGCTCCTAAACATTTGGATGTGTATGAATGACAAAGTAGCAAAATTGGTTTCTCATAATCAGGTAAATAGAAGCCTATTAACTATTAGAAAATTAAACTACTCATCGACTTTAAGACGTAAATTACCACTTATATGTAAAAGGAAAATAAATTACTCATCGACCTCAAAAAGAATATTACTTATATGTTATCCAGAAGCCAAAACTTTGGTATACAACTTACCCTATCCAGCATTTGCACGATACACCTAGTGTCAGCAAAGGGTCCGATGTCCTCATAATAGCGTCCGTACACAATACTCATGGCTTGTAAACACATACACTTCATTTCCACTTTGGGCGTGGACAGAAAACGATGGTACAGGTCGTTGAAGAATTCGTATCTGCAATAAGATATATCGTTTGTTCTGAAGTTAACTTATTAGGTGTCTTACTTCCTGGGGCCTCACTCCACTAATGCACTGTAGGCACAATATTAATGTGCCAAAGTGTCAAATTACGGCCACTGAAGTATTACTGTATCGATACTGAAGTAATATTGTGCCTACAAAACATTAATTAGTGGAGTAAGGCCCTGTAATGTCGTTTTTATTTTTAGTTTATTATTATTATATTATTAGTAGTAAAGTCTATTAGGTAATGGGCTAAAAAGTTATCACTCCTATAGAAAACTCGCAATATTAAAACAATTACAATTCCGATACTAAATACATACCGATTCCCTGTAGATGGGTGAGCGGAGATCCCCATCTGTCCCAATCCTGGCAAACCACTTTCGCTACATTGACACTCATACACCTCCTCATACACACTCGGCAGTTATAGTTACTTCTAACATCACCCTTTTTCTATATAGCGTCTATACTTATAGCGAATATGTCTCTGACCGAGAAAATAGTCATTTTATTAATACCGTTCCTTTAAAGTTTAGAGATGAAGTTAGAAATATGATATTTATTAATTTTTTTAAATGATAAAATTAATATTGCGAAATCATTTGCATGACCGTTTCTAAATAAACCCTAACCAAACAAAAACGCATAAATTATGAACATATAAACTTACGATTTCCGTATCGGACTATCATCATTATCCTTCTGCTCCAGCAGTATCCTCAGATAATAGTCGCCTATCTTAACTTCGTTCTGCAGACACTGGTAATGGACTTCCAGCTCAGCGTGGTTCCAGGAGGTCAATGCGGCCCCTGCCAGCTCTCGATCAGCTGTGAAGGCTCGTAGCTCGTTTTCAAGGGCGTTTCTTAGTTCCTCACGAGTCTATGGGAGAAAGATTGCCTTTGGTTTAAGAAAAGTATTGTATTTACAGCGTGTAAAACCGATGACGTGTAAACAGCATCAATCATGTGAGATAATTTTTGCGATTTTAAGCAGTGACGTGGGAATTGCATCTGTCTAGTATGCATACTGTATGTTATCTGGCGTAGATGCGCTTCTAGAAGCACAAGATCTTCGAAATTTAAAAAAATGCAGTTATACAACGTTTGTTTGTATTTCACCTACCAATAGAAATATTGAACAACTATTCCAAGATTCCGAGAAATATAAACATATAATGTACCTATGTATACAGGGTGGCGCATTCAAAACGGTCAGTATGGGAAAGTCTGAAACTATAAGAGATACGAAGATTTGTTCTTAGGAACCATGTCACCGATTTTGATAAAAAGAAAAACTACATTCATACTTTCTTTGAAAAAACAACTGTACCCAGTACGGGAATCGAACCCGGTTGCTTTAAAAAAATAAATTCGCTCTTTTCACTTTTTCTTTTTAAATATCAATTGTGTAGGTCTTAAGCTGTAAATGTCTCTATGAAACATGGTGTCGAAAATGAATAAAATGCATTGTTTTGGCATACTTTAGTTTATCATAGTAGGTTTTCTAAGGGTACACCTATTATAGTAGAACTTTTCAAGTAATAATTTTATATTGCATAACCACTAATAGCATAAACCTCTTTTCGCAGAATATCGTTTGGCATTAACTCATTTAGCATACATTGAAACCCATAATTCTGTAAGTCAGAATTATCTGTACGCATAATTTTGGTATCCATAATAATCACAATGTATAATCATCACATCGCAGAAAGTTCAAAACCAGATTCATCTTTTGGCATATATTTCTTATCCATAACCATATGTGGGTACCTTAAAGCAATAGGAGCTAATATAAGATTAGTATAATTTTATTTTCTGATTAATTTAATTGTTTTTTTTTTTAATAATTGTAATAAATAAAAGTTGATTTAATGATAATTATTTGGTTTTTATATCCTTGCCCATGAGAGCATGTTCGTTTCTGGCACTCGCCGGCCGCTGCCGCGGCACGCTCGCTTCGCTCGCTCGGCTCCTGCATAAGAGGTCACAGTTCTAACCTAACCTAACCTACGCATTTTTAAAGAAGAAAGTAACCCAATCTATATTATTCTAATTGAAATTCTATGATCTTCTTAGTATGCCAAATAATCTGTACTCTAAATGAACGTTATGCTAAATGATATTATACAAAATTTTAACTATGCCAAAGGTAAATATGCCAATAAAAATTCTACTATCTTAAATGTATGCCATTCTAAATTCGGTCATAAGCACATTATGCCTGAAAATATTTATGTCAAATATTTTTTATGCCTAATAAATGATCGACTAAAGAAGTTTCTGCGAAGTCAGTTATCCCAAATAGGTTTCGGAGTATCAAGTTTCTACCAAATAGACCGCACCCGTTTTCTAAGTGACCACTGTTGTTTTCAATACAATATTCAACACGTTTAGGTAACGATCTTACTATTGAATTTTGTTTTTTCATGTGCTGAATTTGCGTTACAATTGACTTTATTGCTACTTTTAGGTATTTAATGGTGTCATAGCTTGTTTTGTAAAATTCATCCCGTACTCCCACAAGAAATTATGTAATATGGTTTAACACGTCACTTTTAGTGGACTTTTCAATAGATTGTTAGTGTTTGATTACTGTAGATAACAAAACCTCCTTAAAGGATTAATGCAATGCTTATGCCACATGATATGGTGCATGTAACAAGTAGGGAAGTACAAAACTACAAACAGCCATAGAGACATTTTCACATGTCTGTTGAATATTGTTACGGTCTATGTAAACTTCTATGATAAACTAAAGTATGCCAAAACAATGCATTTTATTCATTTTTGACATCATGTTTCATAGAGATATTTACAGCTTAATACCTACACATTTGATATTTGAAAAGAAAAAGTGAAAAGAGCGAATTTATTTTTTCAAAGCAACCGGGTTCGATTCCCGTACTGGATACAGTTGTTTTTTCAAAGATAGTATGAATGCAGTTTTTCTTTTTATCAAAATCGGTGACACGGTTCCTAAGAACAAATCTTCGTATCTCTTACAGTTTCAGACTTTCCCATACTGACCGTTTTGAATGCGCCACCCTGTATAGCAACTACAAAATAACTCAATCCCGATTCTCCAATAAACTTCTTTAGTTTAGCAAAACACAAAAATTCACTACAATTATACATGCTTATCCAAGTCTTACCGTATGTTATTTTAAAACACTCGCGACTTATACTCATTTTATTTACTATGTGAGACCGAATAAGACCTATGTCAGTCTTCCCGCGACCACGGCCTATGCAACTGGGTCGAAACGTCGGATAAAATAAAGGTATTCTAACTTTATCTTACCGTATGGTTCCACAGCAAATTCGGCAAGGCATGGTCCCTGTGAAACTGGTAGTAGAACATCGGCCAGTTGGCGGTGGACCGGACCCTTTCGCGGCGCCTCCGCAACAGGACTGGGCGATCTCTAGGGTCTTTGGCCCTATCAGCCGCCGATCGGTTCATGATAGCCCCCGCCCAATGCTGCATTGCTAGCTGGGCGTAGTGCTGTAAACGGAAATATTGGTTTTATTAAAGACTACATACATATATTTACATATATGGGAAGTAGTTCATATATGATCATATAGAACACTTTACATCAGTGTCAGTAAACAAATTCGGCACCAAACTTGACAAATAGTGCCCTATGTCACAATATAAGAGTGACTATTTCCTATTACTATAAATATGTAGATGTATTTCTTCCTGTAATGTCACGTTATTTTCCTTCACCGTAGAACTTATACGTTTCAAAAATAAAATGTGACAATGAAAATAATAGTAGATGTACATACATACATACACATCACGCCTGATTCCCTGCAGAAGGGTAGGCAGAGATCACGGATCCCCGTTGGTCCAGATCCTGACAGATCACTTTCGCTTCATTGACACTCGTACACACTCGGCGGTTATAGGTACTTCTAACGTTACCCGTTTTCAATATAGCGTCTATCTGACTGTCATATGTCTATCTATATATTTATATTTACAGACAATGCGAAGTAGTTCTTATCGAACACTTTATGCCATAGTCGGTAAATAAATTCAGCACCAAACGTGACAAACAGTTCTCTATGTCACCATATAAGAGTGACTATTTCCTATTCCTATAAATATTTAGGATTCGTTACTTTATATTCCTTCACCGTAGAACTAATATGTTTCAAAAATAAAATGTGACAATAAAAATAAAATTCCATGTGTTTAATGAAATGTAAAATTTATATATGCATGTAGATTACCATTAAAGGATCACGATCTAAGTAGTAACTTAAGTCCTAAGTAAATTTACTACCTCTATATGCTAGGATCATGATCTACTAAGTAGGAACTAAAGTACTAAGTAAATTTACTACCTCTATATGCTTCTCAACGTATTTGAGTTGCCTCTCCAACGCCTCCCAATGTGGCGCCCTCTGTTTGACGGTGGCCTGAGCTAGCATCAAGTTGTCCCTTTCTTGGGCCTCCTCTGCCACGGCAGGTGGCGCTTCCGCGGACTCCAAGAAGGAAAGTAGACCTGACGGCTAAGGTAATAGGAGCTATAATTGCGTGCTTTGTTTCGTAAGGAATTTAATAAAAACAATACCTTTCATCATATCATATAAGTTGCGAAAATCGAAACTTGAGATACTTAAAATGGTAATTAAAAAATAGTAATTAACTAAATAAAATAGTAATTAACTAAATAAATAGATAGACATTCACGTCATTTATAAGATAACTCGGTAATGCTTCGCCTTAATACAATGTTCTGATGCTATGAAATATTGGTCACAGTTAAATAGTTCAGCGTCCAATTTCAATTGCGTACTTCACTGTCCCCTACGCCAAGCGAGTAAGAAAGAACTACATGCATTCTATTCACTTCCCAACTAAGACGAATATAATAATTTAGACATATTATGTCAATATACACTCCGGAAGGAGATTATCCAGCAAAGAACCAAGGTGATAGACATAGTCTATCGCTGTTGTAAACTGAAGTGGCAGTGGCCCGGCCACGTATGTCGTGGGACCGACGACCGCTGGAGTAAAGCGGTTCTGAAGTGGAGGCCGCATCTCGGCAAACGTAGTGTAGGACGCCCCCCTGCCAGGTGGACCGATGACCTCAAAAAGGTCGCTGGTATTGGCTGGATGAGGACCACGAATGATCGTGTTTTATGGCGTACCCTCGGGGAGGCCTACGTCTAGCAGTGTACGAGTATAGGCTGATTGATGATGTCAATATAATATAAAATCCTAAAAATCCCAATACAATAACAAACTTATCTTACCATAATCCTCTTCATAAGATTATGAGCGGGCGCGTGGTCAACCAGCCATAGAGCAACGAGATGCCTCGCCAAATGTCTATGGTGCAGCCGCGCTGGTGCGTACAAAGCCGTGAGCAAATGCCTTGGCAACGCCGCCTCAGCTAGGGCCAAACTCTGCATACGAGTGCCTATGCCGTTAGAACCTTCTTCGACTAAGGCGCGCATTACTAGGCCGGCTCCTTTGATTATCGCCATTGAAGGGTGCTGTTGAAGTTTTTAGGGATGAGTAAATGTTGAAATAATCAGGGGGCTCATATCTAACATGGCTTCGAAATATTGGAGATGGGCTTTCAAGCTTCTGACTAACTCATTAAAATAAAAAAACTAGTGTGTACACATAAGTTGCTAAGCATATGTTTTAAAATAATCTATAATAATAGTTAATTATGGATCTTTGTCAAGGGGAGCGTCTGGTAAGCAATCAAATCTAAGCTGTACAGTAGATAAAGATTTAGAACCGATTGCTTACGCACTTTCAAGTTAATATAAATATAATTAAAAGATACTCAAGCAATTTTGTACAATGAGTGATTCGGGCAGGATATTTCTTAGTATTTTATCCTAAGTGTGTGTGTTAGATAGCTGTATATTTTAGAGGTAGTATATGATAATATGACATAATCACTACATAGTATAAAACAAAGTCGCTTTCTCGGTCCCTATGTCCCTTTGTATGCTTAAATCTTTGAAACTACGCAACGGATTTTGATGCGGTTTTTTTTAATAGATAGAGTGATTGAATAGAAAGGTTTATATGTATAATAACATCCATTAAATAGCCAGAAGTGCGAAGCCGGAGCGGGTCGTTAGTTATTAATATTTTATGATTGAATTCGTAACATGAACACAAGACAACAGAAAAAGTACTGTTCAATATTAGTTCAATCTCCATCAATATACCTCAAACAACTTGAACAAGATGCGGCCTCGGGACGCGACCATTTCCAGCAGCTGGTCGAACTGCTTCCCGTCAGTCGTCTCGCTGTACGGCACGCACAGGGCGAACGTCAGGAAATCCAACATGGCTGCCACCACTAGAGCCCCGGAACCGGCTTTCTGGAAATTAGAGGAATAATGTGGTTAATGTATTTAGATATTAACATTATGGCTTATGACAAAGATAAAAAATGGGCACAAATAATTAGAATTACGACATGAGATGTCTCAGGCATATCAATAGATTTAAATTATTGCAGAAGAGACAGAACCTCGGAGATATTACAATGTCTCCTTGGTCACTTTTAGTTGAGCTATTAGGTTTTATGACATGAATAAAGGATAAAGTTAACTTGCCTATAGCCCCATAGCTACAATTAACATTTAGCCCTCCAGTAACCTCTACAACACGCCGGAATAAATAACAGCTAGTAAGCATTCTAATGAAGTTCCATTGGGAAAAATTAAACACAAACTCTTACCACATGTTCCGCCCACATAGACAGTAGGCCATCTAGAAACGAGGTACTAGACAGCATACTGGCTTTGTTGAGTTGCTCCTGCCTTAAATCCGGGTCTTGATGCATTGGCTGCATGAGAGCGCACAACGCGTCGAGGGCCGCATGCGAACAGGCCGTGTCGCCGCGCCTTAACGCGTGGACTACTGACGTACCCATCCATTCGCGGAAACTGTAAAAAGGTTATGATAAGATTTGATGAAGGATTGCGACCGAAATTTATATGTACAGATGTTCAAAGGGGTTTTTCAAGGAGTTTATTTATTAGTTAGCACTGTACTTCTACAAGTCAATCGGCAATTAGGCCTGTCGGCAATATGCTAATCCAAATCCTCAAAGCACAAAAAGTAACTAAGACAATTTTGATTCTCGGAGATTTTAAATGTTACTTCAACACTTGAACAAAAAAAATATATGAATGTATTTAAGAAATAAGTTAAGATTTGCTAGAAACAAAAATATTAACTTTTTTGTTTGACTATACGCAAAGTACTCACCTTGGCAAAGTAGTGAACGCAGCAAAGCCCACTTTACTAGCACACAATCTCCTCAGGGCATGAAACTGCGCTTCTAGGTCCCTCGTGGACATGTTGGTACCCGCCGGCGGACTTTGGATCAAGGCGGTCAGCGCTCCCGTTATTAGCTTTTCTTTGTTTTCAGAAAACAGGCGCTGTGGACAATATTAATTGTACTGTACAATATACAGAGACAAAGGTAGTGGCGACGGAACCCGATGTTTCGCCATCCTGGTGAACACTTATGTTTATTGTCATATATACACCTCATCACACTCATCATCAAGATATCATATGTATATACTAATCATTTACAATTTAAGATTATCATTAATAAACTAATAATACAAACCGACTATTATAACTATTACCTATATTGTATATGTTAGTACTTATTTCACAATTTCAACGATATATACGAAACATTTACGCACCAAATACATGTAAAATTAATTACTGAGAATAGAAAAATAAATACTGGTTAAACTAAATCCACCACAACAATGAATATATACATAATTTGCGATTTTGTATTAATGTAGCGACCAATGTATGTAGGTATGTAAGTGATTTCCAGTATCCAATACACTACTCTAAGAGAATGGATGCCAAAGGGAATATATCAACGATTAGTCAGCAGTGTTGTGATTGAAATAAAACTTTTATATGAGAGCATTGAACCAAAGAGAACTAACACATGACTATTAAGGCACAAAATACGTAATCCTTTACTTTAATGTTACATGTATCAGTTTAATTAGAATATACATAATATTGTCATTGCATTTAATTTAGGTATATATCTATGTAATTTTACTTTAACAAGTTTAAATAAGGGTGAAATAGTGATACTATTTACAATCGCAATTTCGTTTGCTGGCTGTAAACTATTTTTTGTAAATGTTATTATGGGTGTAATATATTACAGAATAAAGTTGTTCCAGTCATGAAATAATATAATTAGACTAAGTAAAAATGGATCAAATATAACCAATTGAAACTATAAACCAATGCCATGTGAAAACCCAACAATCAAACATGAATAACCCATATATGTACATAACCCGTCCGAAATATCTGCGCAACTCCTTATAATCCAATACCCTCCTCACTTCCCCGCACCATACCCCGCATTCACCTATGTAGTACCTTTTGTTACCGCTATTGTGTGAATGACGTCACTAAATCAGGAGTGCATATATTTCGGTCGGGTTATACCAAAAAATGTAAAGGGACTTACGATATCCCACGTTAGAAACAGCCACCAGAGGGGCGCCTTAACCTACAAATACATAGAGCTAATACCGGTAATACTATTTCAAATGGAGGTAGTTATTCAAGACTATAGCTTGGCAATATAACTGTATAAATCATACAATAGAAAGCGCTATATACTATGACACTAAAGTAACAAATTATTTTGTCAGGTTATAGTAACAACATAAGATTCCTTTGCCTTAATTTTACTAACTACAGTATTAAAATAAGGCATTTAGTATATGACTCTGAAAAGCTATGTCTATTGTTATTTTAGTCTCTTAGTACAATTCGATGTATTACTAACATGGAATATCATTACATATTATAGTAGTGTTTTCAACTATTCTCAAATTAACACGAAAATTTAAATAAATAAGTAGTAACACTCGGTAGGTCATCAGTCTTTTAAAACTTTTATCTTGAAGAGTAATAATTTATTATAGTTACGCGGTATGAATATAGTTAGTGTGTGATCTTCGAATGGTCTAATTCATATGCTATAAAATATTCGAAAATGGAGAATTTAAGACAAAAGCAGGAATTAATTGAAAGAAGATACTATTAAATATATGGGGATGTTATAAATTACAAAATTTTAGTTTGGAAGTGTTATTCTTACGTTGCTACAAAATGTATGGGTTTTATAAATGAGTATATTTTGGTTGGGTATTATAAGTTATTTAGTTTTACTTACATCTTGACTAACTGAGTAAATGAGTCCACTGTATCCCACGTTTGCGTTGAATCGTTCTATGATCTCCGACCGACTCATCTCTATTGGTGGATCTTGAAATAACCTAAAAAAAATAAATTGGTTATGGTTATGGCTATTTCAAATGGAAGGAAGTAAAACTAGTTATTTAGGACACGGAAACAGTTTATGCAGCATACAAGTCTTATAAAATACATACTGACACAATCATGCCAGTTTTTCTACAGGGGGTAGGCAGAAACAACGGATCGTCTCGATCCTGACAAATCAATTTCACTACTTTGGCAACCATACCCCTTCACAAATACGCTTCAGCGGTTTTAGTAACTTCAAACGTCACCCTTTATTAAATATGTGGACAATTTTACTATGTCTTATTCGGAAGACCCTTTATGGTCTTATAAAATAAACGCAAGAAATACACAATATGTATGCACCTCAGAGAGACGAATTTTTTTTGCTTGTATGAACTCGACATATATTGACTTCAGGTGATATCGTATCAAACAACAAAAATATGAATACAACTACATATTAACGTCAACATGGTCTATTAACTATCCCGCAATGTAAAAATAACTAGTCGTCGGATCTAGTTGAGATTGTCAACCGACCTTAAATGGTTAGATTCCGTCTCCTCATCCACGCTCTGGTGCAAGGGGCCGAGTCTGTACCCTCTCGGAGTGTGTGAGGACCTCACGTGAACATCCCGTTGACCTGCTGACCGCACGCCGTCTAGTAAACTTGCCAGTAGTGCGTCTCTGTAAAAGAAGAGACAAAATGTATGGTAGAATCTAACGTTTTTATTGAACTTTTGATGTGGTTATTAAGGATGAGATTTAAACACTAATCTATGGTCAAATTTAAGGAGCTGCCTTTTAGCTTAGTATAAAACTGGCTACTGAGTACATACCATAGGTCTATGTACAAAAATATAAACACACTAGGCGACCATTAACACCTGCGGAATGAGTGATCGAACCCAAACATGTAGTCAGCACACAGTGTGACAGTTCGTTATTCATGTCACAGCATAGCTACATGCCCTGACTACTGCTTATGTCAAATATAAAGGTTTCCTGATAAGGGATTCCCTCAGCATTGAAATTATGTATCTAAGATGTACAATGAAGATGGGAAAATCAATAATTTCCAATGATACATAAACCAGAAAAGGATCTAACTCAAAAGCGCACAAAGTAATACTACTATATCAATATTTATATTTGATTACCTGTCTGCAGCCAAATAAGTCCTGGTGTGGCCATTGATATATTCTATTGAGAACTTTTGCGGGTGCTCCGTGTCCCTTACTAGTGCAAATACTGCACACATTGGTCTGAGACAAACCACCTGCAAAGCAAAAGTATACTTTATAGACAAATGTTTTTGGACCATCAATCTTCTGGGGTAGTCAGAGGCTTGAGTGAGCCGCTCTATCTACAAAACTCTTTGTCCTATGATGGTTTAATTAATTATTCATTCACAATACCTATTGTTATATATGCTCTAACGCAACAAAGACTTAAATACTTTTTTTCTATATTCACTTTATATATTGTCTTGTTTGTTCAAATTAAAATTACTAACTCTAAATTGTGATTCCCTAAGTTTACTACACAATGAATGAATCCAAACCCTAGATCACATTGAGAAAAAAAACATATGAATAAAACCTAACATGCGACTTACAGAATATGTTTGAGGATCCCTTTCTAAGATACAGGTGTCGGAGAGGCACATAGTTCTCCGCATGGGCTCCATGTGACGTGCTGGATTCACCTTCTGTACCACAAATTCACTCAATGATGTCTGATGCTGATCCCCACTGGAATGTCAAGAAAATAAACTTAATAAATAATTACTCTAGCAGAATTATCAATTTTAAACATAATATAACTATTCTTCACAACTTTTAAGCTTACTAGAGGGTCAGAGGTCCATTTTGTTGTGTAAATAGAAAAATAAAAGTTTACATTTTCAGACAGTCAGCTTTTGTGAAGGCACTGATTATGCCAATTAAATAAATAGACAGGGTTCTTCACAATTTCTTTAAGCAATGTGTTATAAAATATGTGTGTGTGTTATTCCATGACAGTGCATGTAAATGCATAAAGTACCAGATATGCAGTGTTAACAAAATATGATTCATGAATATGCTGATAACTATGAAACTATGAATCCTGATAAAAATTAAAATAGGGCATAGTCTTAAATACATAAATTGGTTTTTAATTATAGTCCTAACTTACGATCAGAATCATTTGTTTGTTTTCATTATTGCTATCAGCACATTATGTGTAATTCTACTCTCTCTTATCAAACCATCTGGAATACCTATTGATTATTAGAAATATAATGTGAGTGAATTATGCCATGTTAGATAAAATATTAATTCAAATAATTTGTACAGAAAATAATGAAGTTTTATAAGAATTATAGAATAAAATCTATATCAAACAGGGGTAGATATACACATATTGAATCATCAATATTAAGCGAGTCACTACACTCTTATCAGAGAAAGAAAATATACAAAACTCACCTATACTTTCCAAATCTTTGATTGTGATAATCATCCAGCGTGATTGTAGTTGACAACACTTTAATACTGATATTGAGATGCAAGTTGGCCATTTCCAGCATTTTATTTATTATCATCTGATAGTCCGTTGCATTGGAGAATAGGTGCAGTCTAGAGTAACTTCCTACTGCTATGACAAAACCTCCCGGTACATCAGAGACTCTCAATATACCCTGAATATCACAGTACGGGTAACTAGCTAATAGGGTGTGAGTGGATGGATCCAGCTGTTCTAAGGCGCAAGGACCCACTTCTAATTCTACTGGTAGTCTGGTGCCACTCCAATGATGTTTATAAGCTTGGTATCTCTGAAATAGAACATTTAAATAAAGAATTGTTATAAATACTAAGTTTAATATAATGTACTGCAAATAAACATTTACATAAAGAATTGCTTTAATACTAACTTACATATAATGTCCTGCACATAATATAGAGTAACTAAGTATACAATAGATTAGTTGATAGAAATATTAAATAATGGTTACTTGGTAATTATTAAACTACATAGTTCTCATAGAAATTCTACAAGAAAATATGATATTTAATACAAATATTATAACTTTAGGATAACAAAATAACTTACGAAAACTTCCTTAGGCCGCTCAGCAAAGTAATGTCTGTACTTGAGCACCTCGGTCAACACCAAGCACTTGTGTTCAGAGGAAAATTTCATATTTATTGCCTTCTTCTCTTTCTTGAATATCAGAATAAAATCTTGGTTGGTTGTGTTATTAGATTGTTTTTGTGAAACAACATTAATAACTTCAGAGTAGGGCCAAGAATTGGTAACAACAAGACGGTCTGGATTGTATGTGGTAATCCCATGAGTGCCAATAGCAAAGACCCTCTTGTATTTCCCTCTGAACATATTATTATGTTTTGTGACGAGGAATGTCGCCACATCCCTGTTGTCTTTTAGCGGCATCTTGTTAGCATTGCCTAGTAAACAAAGAAAAATAAATTATTAATATCTAAGATCGCAAAATGACCTCGTAGGAAATGATTTGTTCAATAATTGATATCATTAAAAAAGTGATCGTCTAGATTCGTATTACCACCTCCCACTTCATCAGATTGTAACTAAATTATAGATACCGACGTGTAAACAAATATTCTGTACCACAATACTATCGATATTTCGTACCTTCTTCTTTGCTATAGCGTAAAACGAATACACAAATGTATGCACATATATATTATCTGAGCAGATAGAAAGTCACTAAACATAGATCTTAATTTCTTGAAAAACCATCACAAATAAAAGAAATAGGATATAATACTCTCGAACATAATGATTGAGATTTGATTTGTTTGACTGTAGTTTTCACTGACAGCAAAACATTCAATTCAATGATTTTCATCATATGTATTAATCAATTTTTATTTAGTTAACAAAGGGAGCATACAAATACCATTATGCCAAGTAAAGCTAAAACAATAATGACAATAATAATCTTTGACAATGGACAGCTGTGCCAAGTGTCAATTTGTCAGATCTCTGTCTCTGCCTATGCGGCGAACGTGCGTGCGTGTGCTTATACCAATATCGCCGTGTTGGTAGATAAAAGTTATTGTAGGAACTTGAATTAAGTATTACTGTGTTAAAATGGTATTAGATCTCGATTTATTCCGTGCTGACAAAGACGGGAATCCCGACAAAATCAGAGAAAATCAACGCAAACGTTTCAAAGATGTTGCATTGGTTGATACTGTAGTGGAACAAGACACGATTTGGCGGAGATTGCGCCACGATGCAGACAATTTGAATAAGCTGAAGAATGTCTGCAGTAAAGAAATTGGTGCAAAAATGAAAGCCAAGGAACCTCTTGGTGCCGAAGATGAGCCAGTACCAAACGAAGTTGCCGCTAACCTCTGCAACTTAGAAGCTGATCATTTAAAACCCTTGACAGTGAATCAAATTAAAAAGGTTTGTTAATCTAATGAAATACCTTTCCAAAAATATACCTCACAACCTCTAACTCGTTTGGGGTTAATAGAAAGAAGAATCGTATGACTAACCGCAATTGTAACTAGTCATTGACCACTGTACTAAAATTCACTATTATAAAATGCCTATTCCCCAACATTTCTCCTTCTACTCCTATACTCTACTCCTCCTATAATATTATCATTACTTTATTTCTATTTGAACAATATACTAAGCTAGTGAGTAATTCTGTTAATTTAAGTAATTTTAACAAATGATGTAATATACCTGTTATACCAAAGAGCTAAGCTTAGTCATTCACTGAATAGTTAAGCTGTAAAAAAGAGGTCCGTTTGTATAATAAAGATAGTTAGTATATAATGACAATACCTTTTTTAATAAGAAATTTTAATAATATAAATTTTGGAGGTCTTAGCAATAACAATATTTTAAATTGTAGGTGAGGGTCTTGATTGACGAAGCCATTGCCACGAATGACCAGAAGCTCCTGGTAGCAGAAAAGGCTCGTACCGCTGCCCTAAGAGAGGTAGGAAACCATCTCCACGAGTCAGTGCCGGTTGATGATGATGAAGAGCATAACTTTGTTGAAAGGACCTATGGTGACTGCTCCATGAAGACAAAGTACTCCCATGTGGACCTTATTTGCATGATTGATGGTATGTTAATTGGTATTATTTTCTACTAATTGTTATGGTATTGAAATTAATGATAAATAAATCTTGTTGTAAAAAAATGGGTTACATATAACTTATTATTGTCATCTCTTTCAGGGTTCTTAGAGGGTTGCCTTGTGGTCTCAGCAATGGCATGTGATGATTCATAGATAATAAAATATATTTAGTGGTGAAACCCACATTTATCACCATATAGTCAACTTCCAATTTGACAGGCGATGCTTTATGTTCTTATACATGTTGAAGGGCTATACAGTGATTGAATAATGGCTTTATGAAATATTATTAGCCATAAAATAAATAAGAAAAATATTGTACCACTTCAAAGTACAGTGCAGTTAACTTTAAATTATTGGTATGAAGTGCTGCAAAGTTAATAAGATAAATAGCATTTGTTCAAACATTAACCAGCTATGTTTATACAATTGAAATACTGACATTTGTCATAAGTTTACCTTTCAATAATAATCCTTAGTATAGAATGCAAACTTTAATAAAGAATAAACATCTTTCTTGAAGCTACACAATTAGTGGTTATTTGAAGATGTGTTGCTGTAGCATTTAAAATATACATATATGCGATATGTAATTAGAAAAAAAGAATAGGACTTCTCTGCCTAACCCTCCATAGATGATGTTTTGTGAACATAAGGAAATGAAACAAAATATACATAATGTTTGTAAACTTCTTTGTATCCATCATTTTGTAATTGTCAATCTTTATAATAAAATTTATAACTGCTATGTCATCTTTTCAGGTATGGATGGTGACCGAGGAACAGTGGTAGCTGGAGGCAGAGGATACTACCTCAAAGGTCCAGCCGTGTTCCTGGAACAAGCCCTTATTCAACTGTCTCTGAGGATACTCCACAAAAAGGGATACACACCCCTTTACACTCCATTCTTTATGAGGAAAGATGTAAGTGAGGAATATGTAGTACATTGTAAAGTAATATTTAGGCAATTTTAATTCTATATTCTTATTTGTGTATCAGAATTGCAATAACTTTTTCTCTAGACTTTCATGCATACTCTTCAGAACCATAACACTCAAGGGGTAGTCAGAAGTTCATTTCCATTACCACAATAAAACTATGAAATTGTTCAAGCCTGTTCTAACTCACATCAGATAGCACCCACTAGATACTATAGTAGATAGGTGCAGTCCCATGTTACCATGCTTTTGCCTATACCAAGCCATGTTAAAATGTGTATACCTAAAAATAGTTCCTCACAATGTTTTCCAACTCCATAAAAGTTTTTCTAGTCAATGTGGTACAACATAATTTTATTGTATGAGGTATTAATGAGCAATGATAATACCACAGGTTATGCAAGAGGTGGCGCAATTAGCTCAATTTGACGAGGAACTGTACAAAGTAGTTGGTAAAGGATCGGAAAATGCAGGTGACTCTAGTGTGGAGGAGAAATACTTGATTGCCACTTCTGAACAGCCCATTGCTGCCTACCACAGGGATGAATGGCTACCTGAATCTGCGTTACCTATCAAGTAAGCCATTCTTTATTATTTAGCCTGTTAAAATTATGTACATAAATGAAAAACACATTTAAATGACATCGTTCACTACCTATCACGTTGGGTGCTGTCTAACTAGTAATATGCGGGCTTCGAATGACCCAAACCTAACATGCCTTCGAAATTTCGGAGATGGGCATTCAAGCCTCTGACAACTCCGCCATAATAAAAAAGGGAGTGTGTATACACAAGTCGTGAAGCGTATGTATGTATGTAAAATGATAGGTCAATGAAGCGAAAGTGGTTTGTCAGGATTGGGATAGATGGGCAGCCATGATCTCTGCCTACACCTCTACGTGAAATCAGGCATGATGTTATGTATCTATGTAAAATGATATTCCATAGTTCTGTGATAGACTGGCCTGTATTGTAAATAAAAGTTACTACGCGACTAGGTGTTAATGGAATCTATAGAGCTATAGACTTCCAACCTGTCACCACTATTCTATAACAAAGCTATGATTACCCCAGTTGTTTAAGGGTTACCAAAAAGATTTATATCGCTGTCCACACCAAAAGCCACTGGAAATCAAATCTAAATTTAATGCTATCCAATGTTTATCAGGTATGCTGGTCTGTCAACATGTTTCCGCCAAGAAGTGGGTTCACACGGTCGCGACACGAGGGGAATATTCAGAGTACATCAATTTGAGAAGGTAAATTGTACTATTTTCTTGATAGTTGCAAAATGTAATATATAATTTAAATTATTAACATATTCACATGACATAAGTAAATGTTGATGACATTATAAATTCCTTGGAGGAGTGTATATTGTATCATTAGGCATACTTTGAGTTCTAATTGTAATCATAATTACAAATATCTTGTTACATCCCCCCTTGCCTAAATTCCGCAACCAGATAGTGCCTCTATTGTACTGTATTTAGTTCTTTATTTAAAAAGAAACAACTAAATACAATATGTAATAATAAAATTTCAGGTAGAGCAATTTGTCTTGACTTCACCTCATGACAATGCCTCTTGGAAAATGATGGATGAGATGATTGGCAATGCTGAGGAGTTCTACCAATTGCTCCAGATTCCGTACAGGTTAGTAGTATAAGCTGCTAATTTATGAATTCTTGTCATTGTAAGTAAAAGTGGGCGTGGAAAGTATCTGCATGGTTGACCATCTAAATTGTCCATGAGTTGTGAGAAAGCTTGCCTGTTTCTCGACATAGTCAGTATCTGTATACGACAACCTATTTTACCATCTCTAACTTGATGTTGATGTCACAAACAAAAATTAGTGGATGGTGGACACTCGACTCTTACTACCTAGAAATGGTTGTGAATGTTTATATAAATTCATTCAATCTTTCCAGGATAGTGAACATAGTGTCTGGCGCATTGAACCACGCGGCAGCTAAGAAATGGGACCTGGAGGCGTGGTTCCCAGGCTCCAGTGCTTTCCGAGAGCTGGTCTCCTGCAGCAACTGCCTAGAGTACCAGGCCAGGAGGCTACTTGTAAGGTAATAATGATTATAGTTATTGAAAACAGTACACAAAACTCATCACAACCATAATCCCAGAATAAATCAGGATGATACATATGGAAAGTGTTGCCAATCCAGTTTTAAAAAGTAAAAAAAATATTTAATATGGTTTTGGATTTTATATAATATATAAATAAGGATGAAGGTTACCTCTACCAAAACTGCAAGATAGAAACAGCAAATTATTATCCGTTCTTTATGTAGCTTGTAGGTTAGGTGATAGAAATCCATATATATAACATCACTTAATTACAAAATATCATGTTCTATTTACAACAAGGAACTACAAGAGATCTGAATTAACATTTTGTTTATTTTCTCCTCAAGATATGGCCAAACAAAGAAGATGAATGCGGCTACTGAGTATGTGCACATGTTGAATGCAACCATGTGCGCTACCACCAGAGTGATCTGCGCTGTCCTGGAGGTGCACCAAACTGAGGAGGGAATCAAGGTGAGTACCTTTATCATACATGTTATAATAGCAATTTACCCAGTCAAGGCTTGAATATCCACCAGTATTGTGTTGTATTTATATTGAGCACTGATGGCAAGTTTATACTATTGCCTTATTCTTTAGAATGGGCAGGTTTCCTGTTATTGTTATTTGTACCTTAGATGTCTGGAATAAAGACTCTAATGAAATTCGTACAACGAAAAAATTACACTATACCCTTGAAAGAAAAATAACTGAATTGCAGACCACAAAGACTTGAATACAAGCCTAAACCATGGACTTTTTTGCTTCTTTCAGGTCCCAGAAGCTCTCAAGCCCTGGATGCCAGAGCAATATCAAGACCTGATTCCTTTTGTCAAACCAGCCCCCATTGATTTAGAAGCCGCAGCCGCCGCCGCTAAGAAGAACAAGGGCAAAAAGTAGACAATTAATATTAACTATTCATTACAAATGGCCGAAACTATACTGATTCTGAAATAAATAATACTTTAAGTATTCTCAAATCATTGCAATTCAAGTTTCTAAAACTATCTAAAAAAACTTTTTTTTATTGATTTAAAGACTTCTTGCTTGGGTCTGTTTGTTCCATTTACGGTTTCAACAGTGTGCTGGTAAATCAATATTGTTATGCATTTAAGTGCTAAAAGCTTGATGTATATTTTTATACTAATAATAAATACAGGCGCTTTATTTATTTAATAATAAATGCAATATGAAAGACATTGGTATTTTATTTTGAGTTACAATCCTTGATACATTATAAAGTTAATTTAACAGTGTAATTAAGCATACCTAACATGCCTTCGAAATTACAGAGATAGGCACTCAAGCCTCTGACTACCGCCACTAACAAGAGTATATAGTTACACATATAAGTTGTGAAACGTATATGTTAATTTGCTGGTGGAGATAATTACATTCAAAATGTGTCATATCTAAATGATATGATTATAATGTAAGATGTGATAAGATTACCTACATAGGTCCTAAAAATGCAGTTGCATAATAAAACAATGTAAAATAATATACATAGTCAGTGGGACAATATGCATAAAAGAAATATGTTAACTTACTCCAAAAGTGGCATTGGTTATCAGAACCTCTGCTACTTTTTGTGATGATTAGAGACTTGTAAAATCCTCCTTGTTTGGGATAAACAGAAACTTCTAAAAGTATCTCCTTGATAAACTTTATACATCTAGCCACAGACCTCTATAACCATTAGATTTGTTTGACCCCTGCAACATTCACTGACATGATAAGAAGAAAAGCAAGTAGTTTGTATTCTATTTGTGTAATAACACAGAGTTTCTATTTTAATTGTTAATACACCTATACATTAGATGTCCTTGGCCTCCCTTTTGGGGTAGAGAGAACCTTAATTTGTAAAGTAAATTGGCATTAATAATAGCAATAAAACAAAACTTTTTTTAAATCATGATACACTTTATTATTGTGACTTCCTTACCTAACAATATAATGTAAAAATAAGAAATATCCATTTTGAAAACAATTTACAGACAAATTATAAATGTATTTGCATTTAAAAACACAACTTTGTAACTCTTCAGGAATGGATTGTTTGAGAGATGTCTCTAAAATATTTCATTTAAAACTACTATGTATCAATAACATAAAAGTAAACAAGGGTGCAAGTAAAGTGATAAAATTTGCAAATCATCTCACCCTAAAATAAAAGGAATTTCCTAACAATGCTGATATTAATTTTAATAACATAACACTATGGTAAACCTTAACTGCAAATTGAGGAAATGAATCCTATGTAATTATCATTCCAGTTATATTAAATAATAAAAAGAAAACTGTTTTTCATTGATCACACAAATTTGCATTTTTTTATCTATACATATGTTGTGGAAGGAACCTTGACACAATATCTCATTCTCTGTCACTTATTGGGGATATGACATTTACATCATCAACTAACAGGACTGAAATAATGGTAACAACACAAAATATTCAACAGTAAGTGTTGTAAACAGTGTAGTATACTATACATTAGATTAACATTCTGAACACCTTACAAGTTCTAAAAGTTTATATATAAAATTTATCCTAACTTATATACAAGTTTAAAAAAATTACAAAAGCGCCTTTATAGTTGCACTAAAAACATCTTGAAAATATTTAAATCAATACCCGATTGTAATCCATTAAATAACATGGACGTGAACTATATCAATCTAATTTTCACCTAATTTACTATGAATGATTAAACAATATAAATAATTGGGAGATACAAGAATGAGAATCTCAACATGAACGGCATGGAGAATTCCAAATAAGCAAATAATATGGTTTAGTTAAATTCATAAATGATACAGCTATGTACATGAATACATATAACATGTTTTAATAATTGTGATCGTACTCACATAACTTCATTAAAGGAGGAACTAGCATGCTAACTGAGCTTTCTGCCTGCACTTCTGCATCAGAGCCCTGAGAGTAAACTGTCTCCTAGCCAAAGACCGGACAATTTTCAAGAAGGTGTCTAAATCAATCACTTCCTTACGCAGTGCCTCACCCATGTAGTAAATTGCATCTTCTAGAGTAGCCTCTTCAGCAAAAGCGTTCAGTAACTGGGAATACAGAGGTGCCGTTGTAACTACTGCCTCGTCCACATCCACAGACTCTTGACCAGCGAGTCTTTCCACAGCACTTCCCAACTCTTTCTCCTTCTCTTGCAACAGCAGCATATTCTTATCCAGCTCACTTACTTCACGCTGTAAACGTGATAGCACATCTTCTAAGCGAGTCTTTCCTTCGCGTAGTTCATCTTGAGTGCGTCTTAAAGTTTCCAGCTCAGCCTGGGCTTGCTGGGACTGTTCTTTCAGCCTCCTTCTTAACTTATCTTCAACAGCAGACAAGAGAGACGCTCTAATGTGCTCTTCTGTGATGGTACCTCCTCCAACTTCAGGCCGGGAGAAGCTAGGAGCGGGTGGGTAGGGTAAAGTAGGGTTAACTGGGGCAGGGTACATGTCAGCTCCATTAATAGGCATCGGCGGCATCACTGGAGGGCTAAATGTAGGAGGAAGAGGCATATTTGAAGGTGGATAAGGGTATGATGTTTGGGGGTAAGGATAGCCAGTGGATGTAGGGTATGGCAAGTTGTTATCAGTTCGTGGCTTTGAGTAAACTGGTGGAAGTTCACCAAATGCTTGAATCATGCATTGTATTAGATTTAATAAAGTAGACGAATTAGGATTCCATTCATGTAAATAAGGTAAATACACTTTTCCATTACTATCTACGTACTTGGACACCTTGATGGCCATATCCGCTGTAGGTTTGACGAAACACAAAGGAACATTTTGGGGATGCGTGTCCATCAACCATATACAAACTGGTATGTTATAAATGGTCATCTTGAAATTCACTGGAATAGTTCCAACCAAATTTAGAAGTTCTTTCCGAATGCCATTATTGAAAACGAAAGTTTCAAGTCGAAAAGTCAAACTTCTGTATTGTTGAATCACAGCCATTACTTCTTTAGTGGTGTGATCTGGATACATATACTTAGATAAATTCATATTTTTTAAGGCTAATCTATGTTCAGCCATTTTGGTAGACACTTTAATTTCTGTTCAATAAGTTAATTGTTATTTACTATCAATTAAAACGACACAATAACAATGGATAAAAATATTTCTCGTATCATGAAAATACAGACTCAGCTGAATGAATGAATGACCGAAAGAAAGATGACAAACAATCGACAGACAGGCAGGCATATCACAGATAGAGTACCCGCCACATAAGGTGGCAGTAGCCAAACTTGGAACTAAATTTGACGTTTCCGCCATTGCGTGTTATTTTGTATGAAAGGTAAATTTAGTATTACCAGCGTTGTGTTTTTGCCCACTCTTTGTAATTTTTATGTTTGTTAAGGGTGATTATAATAAATTGATTTCTGGAGTTTCTTGTTAGTTCTTCTCCAAGGGTCTCCGCTGAACTTCTTCTTCTCAATCGTTACGCTCTTATCAGAGCGGTCGTGGTCTTCATGACGTGGCATCTTGAGCAGCCGAAATGGTTGGTGAACTAACCTCGGTAAAAATATGTAAAGACAATGCTCAGTGCCATGTTTGAAATAGTTTTTTTACATACATACATACACATCACGCCTGATTCCCTGTAGAGGGGTAGGCAGAGATCACTTATCCCCATTTGTCCCGATCCTGACAGACCACTTTCGCTTCATTGACATTCATACATTCTCTAATACACTCTCGGCGGTTATAGGTACTCCTAACGTCACCTTTTTTCAATATAGCGTCTATCTGACTGTTACATATATGTCTTATTAGGCCGGCCCCTACGTAACCGCCCTTCCACTTCACTCATATATATTCCATTTGTCAATATATAGTTTTTTTAATTTGTACTTAGATCATAAAATAACTTTCAAAGAGAGCTTATGATAGGGCCTATTTTGAATAAAAATATTTTGACTTTTGACTTTGGTATATTAATTTGTTTTATTTGAGTTTATAGCTCTGCAACCAAAGATCGTTACAAATGAAACCTCAATATAATGTATCGAGCCGTACGGCACAGTGAGTGCTAGTTTTGGCGTGTTTACTGGCAACACTGGATTACGCGACTGTGGCGACGCCTCCAACTGCCACCTTATGTGGCGGGTACTCTAAACATCAAAACAACTATTATATTATGTACTATATTTTTCTGCTACCGAATAACCGTAAACTAAAGTAAATATCATAATAAATTAATTATGTAAAATAAACTACTAATTACCGCTGTGTTTCGACTGGAATAAGCGTGTTAATTATGCTGGCTACATGCTCATTTTGTTTATTGTTGATACTAAACACCGTAATTACTAAAAACTAAAAACAGATTTTAAAATAAAAAAATAAAATATAACTTTTTACTGAATTAATTTACAAAGTTCCTAATCGTATCTTTCTGATTCACGCTCCACATTACCAAGGAGCTGGATGTGATGGACAGCAAATCTTATCGGCGGCTTATGACGAAGATTTGATATAATTATTACGGTCATATAAAAGTAAATTGAAGAAAACACGATTTACAAAATTATATAAAGTGAAAGTGGTATGTCAGGATTGGGGATCCGCCTCTGTAGGGGAATGTTTGTCATATATTTATGTAAGCATCAAAAGGCACATTATATGTATTTACCCGTTCCAGGGCCCTTACTCCACTTATTAACTTTGACAGCCACACAATTGCGTCGCTACTGTGTTACTTCTGCGTCTCGGCTGTAAAAGTGGCACTCTGCTAATATTTTGATTGCCACAGTTGTGCCTCAATAGAGAGTCAGTGGCACTTCAGTAGTGCTTCAGTGGCAACTCAAGTAGTACTAAATATAAGGCTATTAAACTGACATTGACGGACGTTTGGTTAGTGGAGTAGGTTTTTTATACTTCAGATGCAGAAGTACTTCAGATGTAGTTCGATAGCGCTTCAGTAACCAAAATTTGTTAGTGGAGTGCCGAAAGTGTACAATTACGGCCACTGAAGTATTAGAGTATCGATACTGAAGTAATATTCTGGCTAAAAAGAATTAGTGGAGTAAGGGCCCTGGTTACTATGCTAATTTGCTGAGCGAAATAAGCACCCTGTAAGTGGGATGAATGACCATGATTGAAGCGGCATTTTCTCCTTTGAATACTCATGTCCAAAGGCAGACCCAAAATCATCAGCTTGATTTATGGCTGGATTAACCACTAAAACTAAAACCATAGATATCTAAGGCTATATGAACCTAAAGTATTAAAATTACATTTGTATCCCGGAGATTTCGGTCATAGTACAATGGCAATGATAAATCTGTTTTCATATAAAATGAATTAAAATCATGAGTCTCTCAAAAATACCGAAGGCCGAAAACAAACAAAAGCGCATTCCGAATTAATACATTTTACTCTTTGGCACCAAGGCCACAACACCAAAAAGACAATATATTCTACATACATAATAATATATTCACATCCTTCAATCCCTTTCTGGGTCTACAGAACCTTGGAAATTTAGCATTTCTTAAGTCAATTTTTCGGGTCCACAAATTTAATTACCTTGGTGGAGTAGTGAGCCCGGAAGAAGGAGTAGATCTGGATATGGATACTCGCATTTACAAGGCGAGGTCAGCTTTTGCCCAGCTAAAGCTGACCTGTCCAACATAATTACCCGTCGAACCAAATTAAGGATTTTTGAATCTAACGTCAAATCGGTCTTGATGTATGGGTGTAAAACGTGGTTTGGCAGAAAGAAGTTAACCCAAAAGCTCAAAGTATTTGTCAATAAATGCTTGCGACGAATTCTAGGGATTTTCTGGCCACGCACTATTTCAAATACCGAACTATGGAGATTGACAAGACAAAATACTATAGAGGAAGATATTTGGACAAGGAAGTTGAGATGGATTGGACATACACTGCGGAGAGACAATTCATATCCTCCGAAACAAGCATTGGATTGGCATCCCACAGGAAAGAGAAGGACAGAGCGTCCTAAGTCCATGGGACTGCAGTGGGGAGATCTGAAAGAGATTGCGCAAGAAACATTCTTCGAGCCCTATATCCCTGCTAAGGGATAACAGGAAATAAGTCAAGTCAGTTTTTAGCAGGAATATTCGGGTTGTGATGTTTTATGGAACATTGACGACAGGGTACTAGCCCATCGCCAAATACAATTTCTCCTAGTCCCTTAGTCGCCTCCTACGACATATCAGAAGACAATACAGTATTACTAAATACATTCTATGCATTTCAGTGCTACAATGTTTTTTTATATTAATAAATCGCATAACAATGTGAAAAGTATCGATATCGATTCAGCGAGTTACTTATTCATTCACTCTTAGATACTGTCTCTATTTTATCTGTACAATTCGGTCTTTTTATGGTGGCTTGGAATTGTGACGGACGAATATTTCCCGTCTCAAATTTAATCCATAAATATCAGTGGATTTTCTTAATATATTGTTAATCGTATATCCTCAAACAAATCAAAATGCCACCCAAGTTTGATCCCAACGAAGTTAAAGTCGGTGTGTATTCATATATTTTTTAAGATAACCTCTACTTTTAACTTAACCTATAAAATTCATAACACATCGATGTTATTTTATTACAGTTTATCTGAGATGTGTTGGTGGAGAAGTCGGTGCCACATCATCGTTGGCTCCTAAGATTGGTCCATTGGGTCTCGTGAGTATTTTAGAGTAAAACTTTATTATTCCTTTTTGGTTGAAAGATCCTGGGGGCTTGCTACCTACCAGGCGCGTCCTTCCGGGTGGCGGATGGAAGGAACCCATGACTCAGGATTCGTTCCATGTTGTGGCTACTCCGAATGCTCAATAAGGAGTCGCGGACCAGGCACATTTTGGTTTTTCCTTACTGCTTCTATTGACAGAGTAATTTAACTTCCATCCTGCTTACAGTCCCCAAAAAAGGTCGGTGATGATATAGCCAAGGCAACTGGCGATTGGAAGGGCTTGAAGATCACTGTCCAACTTACAATTCAAAACAGACAGGCTACCATATCTGTTGTTCCTTCAGCCGCTTCCTTGGTCATCAAGGCCCTGAAAGAGCCTCCTCGTGACCGCAAGAAGCAGAAGAACAGTAAGTTTCTTATATTCAGTCATAATGCAAGTAATATTTAACTGGACCAATTTCTAATTGAAGCTTGTGAATGTGGGCAGTGGACAACATACATAACTTCAGTAAAAAATTTTTCCTTTGTTAAGTTACCCAATGTATAAGTGCATTTATGAAATAATTCATGAGTCACATTACTCTACATAGACTTATTCATTAATTTCTGACAAAAAGATGCAATTATCATTTGATTGTAGACTCGAGTTAGTAAATTACCAGTATATTTTATATAGAATAGAAGATAAATGCATGTGTATCTTAGTAGTTTTAAGTATCTTTAATGTTATTCATATTTTAGACTTGTTTCTTAAAATTTATTTTATTTTTCAGTCAAGCACAGTGGAAACATTACTTTTGATGAAGTAATAAGCATTGCCAAGGTGATGAGGCCGCGTTCCATGGCTCGCCACTTGTCTGGCACCTGCAAGGAAGTCCTGGGAACTGCCCAGTCAGTTGGATGCACAATTGATGGCCGTCCCCCACATGATATCATTGATGATATCAACTCTGGAGCCATTACGGTTGAAGAATAAATACCTATTTAAGTGAAACTGAAAATGTGTTTTAATTTGCTCATTCTGTGATTTAAACTTTAATTTGACAATAGAGATATTGGTCTCTGACTGTAGATGTAGGCACATGTACATGTGCTTCAGTGAGAATTAAACTGTCCAAGATACTTATTATACATAACCAAAATACACATTACATTTTATTGATGTCACTAAGATACATCCATTTTTATTCTCTCATTCTTTTATGTTCATAATATGCACGATTGACTTCTGGCAATGCTGTTCTGGTCACTATGCTTATGATTGAGTATGTTTTCAAGGTGGGTGTGTGTAGCGTAAGGAACAGAAGACCATCTAAAAGGTCAATATGTATTTATATCTAGCGGGGCCCTCGGAGCTAGAGTGATGAAAGTGAGGAGAGCGGTCAGCTTGTTCAATGTACCTATCAAATATAATAAAGTGGTCCAATGTACCTCCGTTGTATCCACAGAAATGACCTCTGAATTCGATTTCCATCCAGCGGGGCCCTCCGTCGTTATCAGGCCGAGATACCTAAAAGTAGTGTCAAACGAAACTTGGCCCAATGTACCTTCCTATTCATTAATTTGTTGTGACTGTGCATTGATTATTATAATATAGAGTACCCGCCACATAAGGTGGCAGTTGGAGGCGTCGCCACAGTCGCGTAATCCAGTGTTGCCAGTAAACACGCCAAAACTAGCACTCACTGTGCCATACGGCTCGATACATTATATTGAGGTTTCATTTGTAACGATCTTTGGTTGCAGAGCTATAAACTCAAATAAAACAAATTAATATACCAAAGTCAAAAGTCAAAATATTTTTATTCAAAATAGGCCCTATCATAAGCTCTCTTTGAAAGTTATTTTATGATCTAAGTACAAATTAAAAAAAACTATATATTGACAAAAGGAATATATATGAGTGAAGTGGAAGGGCGGTTACGTAGGGGCCGGCCTAATAAGACATATATGTAACAGTCAGATAGACGCTACATTGAAAAAAGGTGACGTTAGGAGTACCTATAACCGCCGAGAGTGTATTAGAGAATGTATGAATGTCAATGAAGCGAAAGTGGTCTGTCAGGATCGGGACAAATGGGGATCCGTGATCTCTGCCTACCCCTCTAGAGGGAATCAGGCGTGATGTGTATGTATGTATGTAAAAAACTATTTCAAACATGGCACTGAGCATTGTCTTTACATATTTTTACCGAGGTTAGTTCACCAACCATTTCGGCTGCTCAAGATGCCACGTCATGAAGACCACGACCGCTCTGATAAGAACGTAACGATTGAGAAGAAGAAGTTCAGCGGAGACCCTTGGAGAAGAACTAACAAGAAACTCCAGAAATCAATTTATTATAATCACCCTTAACAAACATAAAAATTACAAAGAGTGGGCAAAAAACACAACGCTGGTAATACTAAATTTACCTTTCATACAAAATAACACGCAATGGCGGAAACGTCAAATTTAGTTCCAAGTTTGGCTACTGCCACCTTATGTGGCGGGGTACTCTAATTTGTTGACTAGAGTACCCGCCACATACGGTGGCAGTAGCCAAACTTGGAACTAAATTTGACGTTTCCGCCATTGCGTGTTCAATTCAATTCAATTTTTTCTTCTTTGGCTTGAGGCCGTGAGGCAATTTGCCAATCGACAAATGTGTTTTCTGTTCTTTTAGCTTTTCAATTTCCTCTCTGGGTTTTTCTTGCTGGCTCAGAGAATTTGTTTTGGCCACGAGAGGATTGCCATATACGAGTGTTTATGTAAAAATTAGGGAAACTTATGTATCATTGAAAGCCGGATTCGATATAATTTTGAAAAACAAGTGAAACTCGTAAAACTTACAAAATAAATGTACAAGATATATTAGATATATACAACATATTATAATTATATACGAATATTATTGCAGTTTATAAAAAAAGCCAAGGCTTTATAAATGTCAGTGTCGAAATTACATAGTAAGGTATTCATTGATGTAGGCAGAGGAATCTTTTTATGCAACAGAGTGTTTATCAGATCTTCGCGACAGTGTTTATTACAAGCTAAGAAAATGTGATTGACGTCACCAATATCCTCACCGCAATCGCAAATTGGACTATCCCTTTTTTTAATTCTGTATAAAAATGCTGGAGTGCACACATGCCCCAATCTCAATCGTGTAATAATGGTTGATGCTCGTTTTCCCAACTTCAAAACATTAAACCAAGGTTTTGATAAAATTTTATTGTTGATATTTAAGTAGTAAAAACCTTTTATGGGAGCATTGTTCCAAGTTTTATTCCACAATTCATTAAGTTCTTTTTTGGGCATATTCATCAAATCTTGCGAAAATATGAAATAAGAGTACATATCTCCATCTGATACAGCTTCTTTAGCATATTTGTCGGCCATTTCGTTACCAATAATCCCGATGTGACTTTTAACCCATGCGAAATTGATGCTATAGTTCTGTTTTTGGCATTCCAACAAAAGTTTCCGAATTTGAAAAATTATAGGGTTATGAGTGTATTTGAGAAATGGAAAGCGCTGAATAGCTTGCAGTGCACTCAAACTGTCAGAAAATATGACAGCTTTGCTGAGTTTAAAGAGTGAAATGATTTCAAGGGCTTTAAGTATAGCTAGGCATTCGCCGGTGTAAACTGATGTTTCAGGGGGAAGTTTGACTTTAGTGTGTACATTATGATTTGGTTGATATGCGCTAACACCTACACATCCTTCTGAAGAAAGCTTCGACGCATCTGTGTAGACGTGATTGTAAAAAGGCCACAGATCGTCAGTAAGATGATTAAAGTTAATGGAACCTGTAATTTCATCAGCACATTTTGAACCTATTTCAGTATCCACCTGTACAGTCTGGACAAGAGCTTCGAAATTGGTATGAAAAAGACTTGGATTGTATGAGACTGGTGAATTGAGATTTAGATACTTCTTGTAGCTTAACAGAATGCAAGGAAGTTGTTTATGAAGCCAAAACGGTCTTTCAGCTAGCTGATTCAATAAGTGAAGTCTTTCACTGAGAGGATGATCTTTAATTTGCATAGCCTTATACACGTATCTATCCGCAAGGAATTGTCGTCTCAATGAATATGGTGGATCATTCATTTCAACTTGCACTGCATTATTAGGACTGTTCTTCATGGCTCCGCAAACAACTTTGAGTGCTTTTGACTGAACGCTATCAAATTTTCTGAAACCACTTTTAGAACAAGGTTCTAAAAATATTGAACCATAATCCATGACGCTTCTTATAATGGCCTTATAAACCATGAGTAATGAACTTGGATGTGCTCCCCAGCTTACTCCAGATAAACAACGGATTATATTTAAGTTTTTCTCAGCTCTTGCTACTGTATAGTCACAATGCTGAAGTCCAGACATTTTTGAGTCTAAAACGACACCAAGGAACTTAAATGTTGTACAGACAGCTAATGGTATGTTATTATACACAATATTTACAGAGGGAGATAAGCGGTTTCTACAAAAGACTAATACTGAACTCTTACTTGTTGAGAGGCTGAGACCATTATCCCCTAACCACAAGTTCAATTTGGAAAGGCCGGTGTTCATAATTTTGGTGGCATTTTGCAGAGATGGGTTAATTGTGTAGAGTAATAGGTCGTCAGCATACTGGAGGATGGATATATCTTTATTAAAAATGGTGTCTAGGTCATATGTATACAAACTGTATAATATCGGGCTAAGGGAAGACCCCTGAGGGAGGCCTTTCCATGTTTTCCTGGACAATGTTGTATTACCTGTTTTCAAAATTATAGTACGTTCAAAAAATATGCTCGAAATAAAATTTACCAATAACGGCGGAATGTTGAGCGTTATCATTTTTTGTCTGAGTATATGAATTTGGACATTATCATACGCCCCAGAAACGTCTAGAAATGCAGCTGTTAGGTATTGATTTGTTGAATATGCAATACGAATATCAGTTGTCAGAATTCCTAAACAGTCATAAGTGCTTCGTCCTCTCCGGAAACCAAATTGTGTTTTAGAAAGCAGATTTTTACTCTCTAAGAACCACTCTAGACGATTCTTCACTAATTGTTCAGTAAGTTTTAGAATAACGGAGGAAAGAATTATAGGGGCGGTACGAAGATACATCACTAGGGGATTTTTTGGGTTTTGTGAATGGCAACACCGTATTTTCTCTCCAAAATTCTGGAATATTACCTGTAATTACTATGGAATTTATTAGATCTAAGAAGTTAGAAAGGCAGCTATCATCTAGATTGGATATGAAAGAGTACACTACACCGTCTCCGCCTGGTGCAGTGTCTTTTGGTCTGCATATTACGCCCTTCAATTCACTCAAGGTAAATACATCATTGAGATTGTCAGAAGTTTGAGCTAGAGGTTTGTATAGGAAGTCCAAAGGTACAGACGGTGGGGCTAGTTGATCCATAAAGGATTCAGCTATATCTTCTGGAATGACAGGAGGTTTGTATGTGGTTGTGAAAGCGGATCTAAAGCGTTTTATATTGTTCCAAATCTCAGAAGATTTTATAGAAGGATTTATACTTAGACAGAAGTTGTGCCAGCTATTGCGTTTCTTGTTCTTGAATAATTTCTTAGTAGAGTTTTGTATGGCCTCCAAATGATCATAATGTTCAGATGTAGGGTGTTGAAGGTATTGTTTCTCTGCTTGTTTTCTTGTTTTGATGGCTGTTGTGCATTCTGAATCCCACCAAGGTGGTGAAGGTATCATGTTATTGACTTTTTTGATGGGGAAAATGAGATCAGCTGTTTCAATCAAATGTTTTAACAAATAATTTACACAATTCAGTTTCACATAGGTTTGGATTGGAATTATTTAATATTTTTTCCTTGGCTATTTCTCTAAATTGTGACCACTTTGCTTCATCTTTTGAAATACTCCTTTTCGGCCTAGATTGAAAAGATAGTCTATTGGTTCTGTTTTGGAGTGTCATTTCAATGATAATAACAAAGTGGTCACTACCATAAGTACTATCTGTTCTATGCCATTTAAGGAAAGATGAAAGATTTGGAGTGCAAATAGCCAGATCTATGGCACTAGCACCTTCATTGGGCTTGGTGATTCTGGTTGGTGTACCAGTGTTAAGGAAGCAAAGATTATAGGTGTCGAGTATTTGAAGTAAATCTCTGCCATATACATCACTTTTGGAACAGCCCCATGAAATATGGTGGCAATTAAAATCTCCTAAAATTATGAATGGTTGTTGTATTTGTGGCAATAATGAGATCTAGCTCTTGTAAAATCTCTAAAGAAGGTTTTGATACATAAATAGATATGTATAGGATTTTATTTACAACGGCACCAATAATAGATATTTTATTGCTATGGTTAGGAAAGGATGTGAATTGTGTATATATGTATTCATTTTTTAATTAATAATGCTGTACCACCATGCTCATCTACTCTATCGTCTCTCAGACAATTATACCCCAGAGATTTTAAAAATAGAGCCTGGTTTTAGCCAGGTTTCACTTAATGCAATAGCAAAGGGATTATGTATGTTAATCAAATGAATTAATTCATGTTTTTTATTGTTTATGCTGCGACTATTCCACTGAATTATTTTGACTTGATCCATTATGAGTTTTAGAGGTGAAAGTAAGAGCTTCAATTAGTTTGGCAACGTTGTTCGGTTCTGTTGAGTTTGATCCAAGAAAGGAAATGCAAGTTTTAAATAGATTTAAAAGTAATTGTATGTTATCATTCATATTACACTCATCATTTTTAGATTTTTGGGTCTGGTTAAGAGCCACACCATTGGCAGAGGTTGATGGCATATTATAGTCTTTAATCAACATTGAATGCTCTTTCTTATCATATCCAGTATTTCCCAATTTTATTCTTTCACGTGGCTTAAGAAATACAGTTTTTTTATATGAAGTGACATTTTTGTTTTCAGATTGATCGGATTGAGAGGGAAGAATTGAATGGGTGAAATTATTGGAGGGATTCGTAGCTACATCAGCATATGACCTAGTTACTGATGGATAAAGTTTTGATGCCTCAAAGTATGAAATGCAACTTTGAGCCATGGACAATTTAATTTGTTTTTGGCGTTGGTGTTCAGGACATGTTTTAGATATGGCAAGGTGAGAACCAGAACACAAACAGCATGTATATAGATCAGGGTCAATGGTACAACTTTCTGCTGTATGTTCTAAACCACATTTGTTACAACGGGGCTTAGACCTACACTGCATCTTCGTGTGCCCATATCGGCAACAGTTATAACACTGTATAGTAGGATAAGTATAGAGCTCCACTTCAAAAGAAACATAGCAAAGATAAACTTTTTTTGGCAAAATTTGCCCATCAAAAGTCAGTACAAACAGTTTGTGTTGGTTTCCACTCAGCTACTCCTGCTGCATCTCTAACCTTAGAATTAATGCGCCTAGTTTTCAAAATATTACCACAACCAAGTGGTAAGGTAATGTCGTTAATTATGTCTTCATGCGTCATGTCAACTGGCACTCCTTTTATGACACCAACTCTAGTGATTTGCGATGAAGGAATAAATGCTTTATATGACCCATTATATTTGGCTGATACCAGTGTAATAAAATTGTTAGCTTCTACAAAAGTTGTGAAAGATAACACAATTCTATTCCTCCCTATTTTCTTCAGACTGCCGGTTACCACACCTTGGATTTTATTCTGTTTCAGGAATCTTCCAAATGCAACGAGATGAAACGTGATTGGGGCATCTGGACTCTCCTGCTCCCTCTGCACATGAATGGCATAAGGACCAAGATCGTCTTTATTAAAGAATTTTCTAGCAACAAAGTCTGTTTTTTTAATTCCAATGTCCGATTGCGGTGGACTAGTTGACTTAGGGTCAACTTGCTGTTGTGATTCTAATTTGACTGATTCTGTATCTCCTACGCAATTGTTACATTGCATACTCTTTCCCGAAGTTTTATCGCGTTTTCTTTTGGCTTGGCAATTACTGCATCTGGCATTTTTACGCTTAGTAGTACGCGTAGTGCGGTTCCTACTGCCATCGCTTTCGACGCCTGACATTGATAATAGAGAAACAGCGTCTGACCATGGTGTGTCACCATTTGGTGAAATGGATATCTCCGCTGCTACCACCAAATTCCCGCCTCCGGGATCATCCATGGCGGGAGGGCCCAGGGCCCCAGCCATTATATAAAAATATTTTAAACTTACCCAATATCCCAGCTAATTATATACACTATACTCTACAAAAAATTCTACATATGATACTGAAAAACTACACACAAAATACTACGAGTTTCACTGGTAAAAATTAATTTAAAAAGTTTTTCCAAAAAAGCACGCGCGCTTGGTTTGAAGTTTCCCACCTTTTTCCGAATCCCATTGCGTGTTATTTTGTATGAAAAGTAAATTTAGTATTACCAGCGTTGTGTTTTTTGCCCACTCTTTGTAATTTTTATGTTTGTTAAGGGTGATTATAATAAATTGATTTCCGGAGTTTCTTGTTAGTTCTTCTCCAAGCTAGGGTCTCCGCTGATCTAACCTCGGTAAAAAATATGTAAAGACAATGCTCAGTGCCATGTTTGAAATAATAGTTTTAAGAGATTCGCGATTTATACTCATGATATAAGATATAAGGGTGTGTATAAGATTGATTGCAGCTGTGGGAAATCCTATGTCGAACAGACTAAACGGTCTATTGCGGACAGAGTGAAGGAACACATAATATATGTAATATATAATAAGAAGGATAAGTCCCGTTAATTATTAATCATGTTTGAAATAGTATAATAAACATATTTTGACTTTGATATATTAATTTGTTTTATTTGAGTTTATAGCTCTGCAACCAAAGATCGTTACAAATGAAACCTATAATGTTTCGAGCCGTATGGCACAGTGAGTGCTAGTTTTGGCGTGTTTACTGGTAACACTGAATTACGCGACTGTGGCGACGCCTCCAACTGCCACCGTATGTGGCGCGATCTCTATATTTTTTTTATTGTGATCTTATTTTCTTTCTTTCTGGTATTACACAACATGTTCCGATATAATAAATACGTTATGTTCCTAACAACAAATCAGTTTTTTTTTCTGTTTACATACCATTACTACCGATATACAAAGTAATAATTTATTTTGAATTTGCTGACCATACTTTTGTGGTTGCCCCGTGTTATGCAAACAGACTATTTTGTATGAAAAGTTGTTTTTTTTTGTTAAGGCAGAAAAACCACAAAAAATTTGGTAAATAGTGAATAATTGTGAGGTACATTGGGAAAACATAAGAATTGTCTGCATTTTCCGCACGTGTTAATTCAAATAACAAAGGGCCCCGCTGGCTAGACAAAACTTTGAAACTTAATTTCTGGTATACCATCAAAAAAATTTAAGAACAAATTAATGAATAGGAAGGTACATTGGGCCAAGTTTCGTTTGACACTACTTTTAGGTATCTCGGCCTGATAACGACGGAGGGCCCCGCTGGATGGAAATCGAATTCAGAGGTCATTTCTGTGGATACAACGGAGGTACATTGGACCACTTTATTATATTTGATAGGTACATTGAACAAGCTGACCGCTCTCCTCACTTTCATCGCTCTAGCTCCGAGGGCCCCGCTAGATATAAATACATAAGGTCAATTGGTGTGAGTGAAGCAATAGATAGTTGCCAGGATCGTTCCAGGTGGAGATAGATAGTCTACCTATCCCGCTGGTGACGTAAAGGCGTGAATAAATGTATGTATCCTATTCATAAAAAATGAATTATTATTAATTTACCCTTAGTTGCAAAGACATTAATTGTATTCGAAAAGCAAATTCACAAACTGGCCAAATTCCGACAATACGCGCTTTCTTCCTTTCTGATCCTTTGATTTGGTTCGATCCAATTGATCGGAACGTCGCACTATGGGAATATAAGGTACTCTCCGTGTCAAAAATCTGTAACTTTCTTTCTGTACCTCCTTTTTATGTGAAATTTGGCCCATATATACTTTAATAAATTTCCCATCGAATGAATGCAGCAAATATAATGGTTTTGTATTTATTTAATAAAAAAATTTGAAAAGTTATAAAATTTCATACTTTATGTAGAGAAATGAATTCAAAACTAAGTTTCAAAATAAAATTAAACATTAAAAATATCATACAATATAAGAGTACATTATAATTATATATAAAATATTTTATTTTAAATGATGTGCCTTATTGCTAATATTAATTTATATTCGGAGGTACGAATTGACTAACTTGTAACTTCAAGGAGAGATTTCGCTTCTTCAAGCAACTCTTGATGTATCACAACACTCGGCTTGCTTAAACTTGTAATATACGGATCAGAAGTATAGAGCAAAAGTATGAAAAACATCTTCGTTTGTAGCTGATCGCGAACATTTTCTGGCATGATGCAATCGAAATTTCTTGTAATCCTTATTACGCGCTTCTTGCGCATCTTCAGAAAGTTCACCGATTGGTAACACAGCAAAAAATTCAATAATCTTTGCTCCATGTATAAGAATTTTGTGTACAGATGAGGGCATCTAGTACCAATTATACTTACTAACATATAATCGAGCTGTATCAAATGTATACTGTCCAAAGTTTGTTACATTTATAGAAAAACCAGAAGACATAACTTGTAAAATAATATACAATCGTTTTATCAATTCTATATCAACTCCAGTAATTTCCGCTGAACATTCATAATTCTGAAAAAACCTACGAGCAGTATTACCGTCATTACTGTTACCAGCACCTTGTCGTGGCTTTTCTATATGTAAGCCAAGTAATTCCCGGAAACGTAATTGAACTTGCTTTTTCTTCTCTTCTTTCATTTTTTTGTTTTCATCTGTTGTTGCTGACCACGTTTGAAATGCCAAGTTGTAGGAAATGTGCAGAATCATCTCCATACACCTGATCCAGGCGTGTAAGGTGGAGAGGCCAAATTTAAATGAATTTTCGTTCACATCTCTAGCTATGACTTTGGCCAAGTCATTCATTTGTTTAGGAGTGGCACCACAAACCGTACAAGAAGCGCTAGACCGCGTTTCAGTCAGTACCTGTGCAACTTTTCCATCAATCATCGTCAAGAATAATTTGTGTTCCACTTGTATGACATCTTCATTGTGAGCTATAAGTGTTGGAGCTAGTTCGTTAATGTCGTTTTCGTTCTCCTGCTCAAAACGATCTTTTTTCCTTTGGGCCTTATTCCACCTGTCATTACATTTGGATAACAATTGCTTCTGGAAACTTTTTATAACAGTCTTTACATTATCGGGGGACAAATGATAGTTGTTCGCCAAATACTCCTCAATTGCTAGTGGATTTACTCCATTTATAATCAAAGTACACAAATCACGTCGAGTGCAAACGAATTCACTCATATTGAAAGCTTTTTCTACAAAGACTTGTTATTCTTATAATTTAATCAAATTAATTGTTAGGTTGCTTCAAACTGGTATTCCTATTTATACCTATACAATTGCACTCAATTTTATGTAAACTCAACGAGTGCAAAACCGCATAACCTTCCTTTATTTTATCATCAACATTATTTTTAACATCGTTATCATTTGTTAACACAAATCGGAAACCACTAGTGATATCCAGTGTCTATCTTGCTTCATCATAGACCACAAACATTGCACTAAAATAACTAATTAAATTAATACTGATTAATAAAAAAAGCGGCTGTAACCCATTAGGACCTCGGACTTCTTATAAGAAAGGTCCTAGGTTCGAATCCCGAATCTGGCATCTCCGACTGCAGCATGAAATTTAAATGTGTTTTTCATTTACGTACATAATTTACAGCTGCTAACGGTGAGCGAAAACATTGTGAGGAAACCTGCCTATGCCTCAGGATAGGTAATAGTCAGTGCCTATTACGGCGATACGGTTCACTACCTATCACAGTGGGTGCTTTCTATCTAGTGATACGCGGGCTTCGAATGACCCATACCTAACATGCCTTCGAAATTTCGGAGATGGGCACTCAAGCCTCTGACTACCCCGCCATAATAAAAAAGGGAGTGTGTATACACAAGTCGTGAAGTTTATTTGATTGTTTATAAAAGCTTCATTGTATATTAGTATGTAAAATACTAAAAAAATGGCCATTTACCATAAAATCAAGATTTAACGAAAAATCCCTCTTTGCGTGTTTTACCTAATAAATCCATTTTGCGCAAAATTTACGCAAAATTTTATTTTGGATTATTATAATTTAATAGATTAAGCATCCAAAACTGTAAAAAAATCAACGGAGGCAGCTGGAGCTAACAATGATATTTCTGTTGAAAAATCGGAGTAATTGAAATTTGGTCTCATTCTTTATTGATTTGTATATTTATTTTTTCATGATTATTTTGATTTTTATTTCTTTAGTTTTTTAAAAGACTAAGAAATGAGCTTTCCAAAAATATATAATATGTATATGTTCTAGACATATATAGGGTCGGAAACGTATCATGACGTCAACAATTTTATTCATGTGATTTTACGTAGAATCAAAGTTTGTACTTTAGGTGTTCTGAACACATACTAATACTAAAAATATGATAAAAAAAACTTTACCATTGGAAAGAACGTTTATTTATGTACATAAAACCATGCATAGTTAATTCATACCTAACCATTTGTAAAACCTATTTTCGGCACGGTAAGTATGTCATATTCCCATAGTGCGTCGGTGAATAAACACCTTATAGAATAGAAATAGAATAAGCATTAGCATCGACATGGAATATTCATCACAAGTTGCTATCCCCTTAGGCCTAGTTGTCCAGTATGATTTGTCGGTAAAGCATTTTATTGAAGACCTAAACTAGCACAATATAGTAACAGTAATCTTTCGTAAACGTTACACTAAGTATGTAGTCACTGCAATCAGTATTTTATTGAACATAATACGTGGACGGTTCCCACTCATTAAATTTCATTTTTTTTATGAATAGCGACTAAGAATGCTAAAAGGAAATAAATAATATAGGGTGACGTCTGCCACCCCTAATGGGACAGATCGATTTTGAACTCTCTAAAGAACGGTTGCACATATATGAAAAATAATAAAAACGTAATGCGTCCAGTTTTTTACTTTCTAACAAAAACTTTAAGTTTTGAAAGGAAGAATATAATATGCCCATTTATTATACTAAATTTATTTTTTCCCGTAAAAATATGGTTACCTTGTGTAATTTAATTAGTTACTGGCAATAACATTCCCTCCATTGCCTCGAGCGGAGAAAAAATAAAAAATAGTTAGAAATGTCAAAATGGCGTCAACGCAGGACGCTTGGTATATTTCTTTACTTGGATTAGCCGAGCATTTTCGTACATCAAACCCTCCAGACATAAAAAGTTGCATTCAGTGCTTACAGGCCGTATTTAATTTCAAACCACCACAAAGAGTTGAGGCCAGAACTCATTTACAACTTGGTACCATTCTGTTGACACACACTAAAAACATTGACTTGGCGAGAACGCATTTAGAGCAAAGTGTAAGTACTTTTATCTCAATTACAGTGCTACAATTATATCCTTGGATATGACGGTTTGAAGCAATTGAACATTAAACAGATACGATAATTTTTTTATGCTAAATTAGACCGTTTTTCAAGACCTGAAGAATGTAAACAAACTTCGTAAAAAAATATTTTGTAGGTCAATTTTTGTAATTTTCTTTCAGTGGTGCCTGTCACAGTCTATCAATGGCTTTGATGATGTTAAGTTTGAAGCAGCCAGTGTCTTGGCCGAGTTATTTGAGCAACAGGGACACCCTGCTCACTCCAAACCTATTCTCAGGAAAGCCATTGAATTATCACAACATAGTGTATACTGGCATTGCAGGCTTATATTTCAGTTAGCTGTAAGTATAACTCGTTTGTATTATCACTCATATTAAGTATTTGATTTGTAATTCGTAAATCTGCAAAATCATGGAAAATTACCATAACATTAAATAACAGTACAGCTAAACATCTATGAAAAATATCTGTTTAATGTCATGTTATAGCTCCTTAGCTAAATAGTATTTTGGTATGCTATTGAGGAACCTATGGAAGTCAATAGCTCCATCAGTCGTATTGCCTGCAGTTTTTATATGAAATAAAGTGCTTTTTATTCAACATAAGGATAATAAAAATCTCTTATTGAAAGTCAAAATATATGATTAATATCTCTCTTGCACTTTCAAAAACTATTGGTGTTCAATTCTAATTGTGAGCGAAAACTGTCACTAGGAATAGTATATTGAAGTACACATAATATGTCACACATAAGAGGTAGACATATAAAATCCCTTATCTAGCTCTTATGTTGTGATTATTGACCTACCTATAGATACCTTGGCTGACTTAATGGGATAACTCTTAGGTAACTGGCCCACCACCTCACGTAATAATTAAACCGCGAACTGTTGTCATCATCAGCCTGTCTGAATCCACTGTGGCACATAGGCCTCCCCAAATGATGCCACTTCTCCCTGTCAGTGCCTGTTTGCATCAATTCGATGCTGACCAACCTGCGCAGGCTAACTTCCCACCTTGCCCGGGGGGCCGCACACTATGTTTACTGAAACACAGACTTTTTTGCTATACATGACTAGCCCAACTCCACTTCAGCATGCTAATTCTTTTCACACATATGTGTTCCAAACACCTAAGAATACTCAATTCCAGTCACTATTGCATTATGAATACATTATATTTAACTTTATTTAATTTCCAGCAACTCCACGCAACTGAAAGAGAATATGAAGTTGCCAGTAGCCTACTTGGTGTGGGAGTGGATTATGCACAAATATCAAATGCGGCCTATACAAGGGTCCTTTTCATCCTTAGCAGAGTCATGGTGAGTAGCAACTAAATAAATTATATTAATATATTCTCACATATAATTTGCTATTATGCAATACTGGTGTCAAGCAAACCTGGTGGCTGGTGTTGTAAATAAAATATGTATAGTGCAATAAGATAAGAGAATTTGATGTTAGAAGCACCTGTAACTACCAACTGTATATCAGTTATTAAGCGATAGTGATTTATAAGGATGAGAACAGATGGGGATCTCTGCCTACCTCTCTAGAGGTAATTGAGTGTGATGTATGTATGTATTTAGAGTTTGCTACTAAAACATTTTTCAGTTACAAACCAGTCAAGCAGTTGCTGATGCTTTGTTTCCTAAACTCTTTTGCTTATTCATTGCTAGTCCCAGGTCAGTAATAACGAGTATGTTAAGAAACTTCACTGCTTCCCGGCATGTTGACAATCTATTGAGCGAGGGGCTAGCTAACTGTCGCCAATGTTCCACTTCACATCACAACCCCAACATCACACTATATTCATCCTAAAAAGTGACCTAGATTTTATTGTTTCTCCAAGGCCCTATCTTTCCTGAATGCATTGAAGAAATTGGTTCTAATATCCTTCCCACTTACTTGTAACCTCTGTCACAGGTATACAATACAATGTCAGGTATGGTGTAGAGATCCCGCCACATAAAGTGGCAGTTGGAGGCGTCGCCACAGTCGCGTAATTCAGTGTTACCAGTAAACACTCCAAAACTAGCACTCACTGTGCCATACGGCTCGATACATTATAGGTTTCATTTGTAACGGTCTTTGGTTGCAGAGCTATAAACTCAAATAAAACAAATTAATATATCAAAGTCAAAATATGTTTATTAAACTATTTCAAACATGATTATTAATTAACGGGACTTATCCTTCTTATTATATATTACATATATTATGTGTTCCTTCACTCTGTCCGCAATAGACCGTTTAGTGTGTTCGACGTAGGATTTCCCACAGCTGCAATCAATCTTATACACACCCTTATATCTTATATCATGAGTATAAATCGCGAATCTCTTAAAACTATTATTTCAAACATGGCACTGAGCATTGTCTTTACATATTTTTTACCGAGGTTAGATCAGCGGAGACCCTAGCTTGGAGAAGAACTAACAAGAAACTCCGGAAATCAATTTATTATAATCACCCTTAACAAACATAAAAATTACAAAGAGTGGGCAAAAAACACAACGCTGGTAATACTAAATTTACCTTTCATACAAAATAACACGCAATGGCGGTAACGTCAAATTTAGTTCCAAGTTTGGCTACTGCCACCTTATGTGGCGGGATCTCTATGTCAATAATTAATGCATAATAATGTGTCAATGAATGATTAAAGTCAGATGTCAATTATATCTACATTATATGATTATTATTATAGAATATGTATATTATTATTTAAGTTGAACATGACAAATGGAATGTTTTTTGTCCAAGTGCTGTCTTCCCCAAAAAGGGCTAAAAGAAATGAGTGTATATGTATGTTTATGAACTAAGTTTATGTAACTGCCAAATTACAGATAATGTATGAATCATATAGTAGTTAATGTACATATACATTCATGTCCTTCAATCCCATTTGGGATGGACAGAACATTGGAGACATGGTAATATCTCCTAGGACACTTTAGCATGAATATTGTGGTTGTGATGGATAATGAAATAATGGTGAATGGTCACTAGCACCTCGCCCAATGGATTCCATAGACCCCTGGTCCCTAAGTCGCCTCTAACGACATGCCAGAAAGATCGGCAGATAGTAAGCATTCTTTTTACGTTTCAGGTTAGTACAGGACTCAGCTAATGTATTTTTCTAATTTCAGCTGCTCCTAATAGACAAAAAGATTCAAGAAGTGTTGCCTCTGTTAAATCAAGCAGGACATTTAGTGGATACGTGGGCAGGCAGTCCACACCAGAAGGAATATCTTAAAGTGTTTTTTCTAGTTTTACAGGTCAGTATGAACATTATACTAGAACTATGAAGTTGAGGAGGAAAGGTTGGATAAGGGTGCTTTAGGAAGGTTTCTTGATAGTGTCATAGACTGTATCAATATTTCATTTTTATAGCTATAATGAAAATTTTATTATTAGAGTACTCTAATAGAAATGCTAAGGTAAAGGCTAAGGGTAAATTAGTGCTGCTATTCAATTAGATTCTTGCCTTTCCTATCGTGACAGTGATCAATATGAGAACATGTTTATACAGATCATAGTTTTAATAATCATAGTAATATTTGGTCATTATTACACCAATTCAACTTAGCAAGGAGCTTGCCTGATGTTATTTTTTGTTAATTATGTATTTCCTATGCCTGCAGGTTTGTCATTACCTGATGGCTGGCCAAGTGAAGAGTGTGAAGCCCTGTCTGAAACAGCTGCAGCAAAGTATCCAAACAATCATGGCTCCTACATGGCCAGATGATGATAGTAAGTTTATTACATTTCATATTTATAGAAACATTAAATATGTGGTTATTGTAATACAATGTTGTATACTATTTTGGGAGGCAAATGTAATGCTAACTAACTGCAAGATTCTTCCCAACATATTGTGGCAAAATGTATTTATATTATATAGAGGCATGTCCAATAAGATGTGTGATGAGTCATATAGACATACTCAAAGTGGGTAACGGTAGAAGTATCTATAAGTGCAGGGTGTGTGAGGCAGTGTGTGGATGTCAATGAAGCGAAAGTGTTTTTTTTGTGATCTTTGTCTACTACTGTAGGGAGACGACGAGATTTTTATGTATTTGTACTAGGATTTCAGGGTGTATCAATATGGCTCACTGAACTTGGAAATGACAAGGTCCTCGGGCCTTAGTCCACAAATTAACTATGACGGTGATACAACTGCATTGCAACTGCGTTACTACTTTATCTCTGCTGTAAAAGTGGGAGTCTGTTAAAATTTTCATCTATCACAGTTGTACCTCGATAGTGACTCAATAGCGTCAGTAGTGTTTCAGTGGCAACTCAATAGCACACGCGCTTATGATTGAGCATACACAAAGCTATCAAAACAATAGTGGAGTACAAAAAATAACGCGTTTGAACTGATATTGAGGCACAATTGATTAGTAGAGTAGCTCTTTTGTACTTCAAATGTGGTACTACTTTAGATGCAGTCGACAGCGCTTCAGTTGTGTAAAGTTTTAGTACCAAAAGTGTCAAATTATTGCCTCTTAAGTACTATTGTACTTCTACTGAACTAATATTGAGCCTAAAATGCATTAGTAGATTTTAGACCCCAGCAGTGGACTATAAGCTGATTGTTTTATTTTCCAGCGGTCTGTGGGACAGCCCCAGGTGAATCGTTCCTCTGGCTGAACCGGCAGCAGCTCTACGTGCTGGTGTACCTGGTGACAGTGATGCACTCTGCGCAGGCGGGCTACATGGACAAAGCACACAAGTATACGGAGAAGGCCTTAGCACAAATTGATAAGTTGACCAGTAAGTGTATTTTGTTTTGTATAATGGAATAGCTGAGAAGTGGAGCCTATATGAGCTAAAGTGTAATCCCTGTCACATATACATTTACGACCTTTAATCCCTTTCTGAGTAGACAGAACCTCGAAGATATAATATCTCCCAAGTCCCTTTTAGCATGAATATGGCGGTGGCGATGTCATAATGTTACATTAGTGATAGTTGCTAGCCCATCGCCCAATAGTTTCGATCTATTTCTAGTCACTTGAACGCCCCCTACGATCATGCATCTGGGGTGGTTCTTATAACTGGATTTACTATTTATTTTTTATTATTAATTAGAACATTGCTATTTTCAAACTCGGAAGACTACCTGTCAGTGTAACAGGTAGTTATCCTCACGATGTTTTCTCTCAACGTGTACATTTATCATAATATAAATAAATATATATTATTTATTTATTGACATTTTTCACAATAACACCATTACACGATTCCCAATACGGTATCATTGACAATACAATAAACAATTTACTAATAAATATTTACACTATATAATAACAGCAAAACATTGAACACTAAACCAGAGGCAATCAAAGCTCATAGCATATGTAACGCATGGCAACCTCCCTGAACTCAGTCCTAATGAACCCTACACCTCGTTCCAGTAAACACAGGCCCCGGCACGGGTGGCAGCGTGGCTCTAGCGCTGGCGTGGCGCTTGCGAATGACGCTGGTGGAACATTCGGCGCTATGTCGTCTTGTGGCTGGAGGGAAGGCGCTAGCACTCACCGAGATCGCCCGGGCGGCGCACCTGCTTAGTGTTGCGCCTACACGTAAGTTGGTTTATGTAGTATATGTAGCGTCGTGAGGGAAAACATCGTGAGGAAACCAGCCATCTCTCAGGATAGGTAATAGTCAGTGCCTATATACGGTGATACGGTTCACTACCTATCACGTTGGGTGCTGTCTATCTAGTGATATGCGGGCTTCGAATGACCCATACCTAACATGCCTTCTAAATATCGGAGATGGGCATTCAAGCCTCTGACTACCCCGCCATAATAAAAAAGGTAGTGTGTATACACAAGTCGTGAAGCGTATGTTATGTTTTTATGTAGCGTCGTATAAATACTATGTAATATTTTTCTACATACATACACATTATGGCTGACAGGGCGTAGGCGTACGGCTCTACAGGGAGTAGAGGGGTAACCTTCTTACTTGGCTTTTGGTATAAATAATGAATAACTGTTTCTTGAAGGTTCTGGTTGGAATTCCTGTCTAAAGTACGTATGTATCTGTTCTTCCGTGATTAAAAATGTATATGATAAATAGAATAAAATTTAATAGTTGGTATGGTATGGAAAAGTATGTTTGGAATAAGCAATAAAAGTAAAACTGTTTGTTGGCTGTCAGGATCACCAGATAGCTCAGCTCACATTAAAGCAGTTGAACCTTTCCTTACCTATAAGGGTCAATGTTTGGAGCTTATGTTATATAGAAATAAAGAATATTACATCTATAAGACTGTACAAATGTAATGTTTGTTTGCAGCCAACAGTGCGGTGGCGCATACCCCGCAGCTGCATTGCCTGCTGGGCCTGTACGCCATGTCTATGAACTGCATGGAGGCCGCCGAGGCGCAGTTCCACACTGCCATACATGTGAGTGTTGTACCTACTTGCTGTTTATGTTATTTACCCAAACAATATTGAGTAATTATAGTTTTAAGAGATTCGCGATTTATACTCATGATTAATAACTAACGGGACCTAACGCGTAAGATTTTATATAATAAAATGCTACATGCCTACTGCAACGTAGCCGAAACGTCGAGTTAAGAAAGGTAATTTTATTATATAAAAACTTACGCGATAAGTCCCTTTAGTTATTAATCATCGATATTGAGTAGTACATGGATTTTTTTAACCTTTACGGGGTGGATTATTATTGGTAATAATATAATAAATAAATATACCTATATAATAATAATAAATAATAGGGGGGTGGATCTATTATAATTGAATATAAAAGGAGACTATTATTTTCTAGATCATTTTTAGCACTGATATTGGGCTTGTATTGGTATTATACATGTTGTGATGACAGATCCACTATTCTTCCTCAGAACCTAACGGATTCCTCTATCTATCTATCTATATTTTAGTCTCTTTTCTAGGTCCTACGACATGTAACCCTAAAAGGCAGTTAATTTGAGTCATATTTACGTACATTAATGTATTTAATTTTTCCTTCAAAACAGTTCTAACAATAATAATAATTTATTATTACTTTTAGTTGTCACAAGAGAAAGATCTTTGGATGTTCGCCAAACTGAACTTAGCGATTGTCTATCTGCGAGGCAGGCGGGACAACGACCTAGCACAACTTATGGAGCAGGTATTTAGGAGTTATTTGATTTTCATGAATAAATATAATAAGACATGTAACAGTCAGATAGATGCTATATTGAAAAAAGGTGACGTTAGGTGTATCTATAACCGCCGAGAGTGTTTGAGAAGATGTATGAATGTCAATGAAGCGAAAGTGGTATGTCAGGATCGGGACAAATGGGGATCCGTGATCTCTACCTACCCCTCTACAGAGAATCAGGCGTGATGTTTATGTATGTATGTAAATTTTTGGAACAAAAGATCAAGAAAGTGGGATAACGGACTCGAAAACTGAACTTCCGTGCTTCAACCCTAGCCCGAATTTCAGTACATATAAAGGAAAAACTTTCTAATAAGTTTCTCTACCAATTAGTCAATATTTTAACATCAACAGTAAATATAAATATACGGGTATTTCCTCACTTGATGTACTTGATTCAGTAAACACTGAGATTAGAATTAAAAAGCTCTTTATACCTAATTCAAACCTAAACTCCACTAAGGTTTCATAATAACAGTAGAAATGTAAATCCGTTCGCAGGTAAGGCCGGAAGCGTTGCCGCCGTACGCCCACGGCCTCCGAGCAGCCTCCTACTACGTGCTGGGGTTGCAAGCGTTCTTCCAGGCGCGGTATAACGAAGCTAAGTGAGTATACTCTTTATATTGTGGTGTTAGTATTTATTTATTTATTTTATTTATTTCATACATTGCATTTGAAATTCTAACAGGTTACCCCATTACAATATCAAATAATATAATATTTACAACTATAAGCCGAAAATTATAATAAACACTAACAATAATCTAAAATATTAAAAACATAACAATAAAATTATTATAATAAAAATAAAGTATGTATATCGAGTTATTTAGGAGAATTTATTTAGGAAAAAAAAGATATTTAAGTCCTTGGTTCGGTTATGGGAACAATAAATACTCTGATTACCCTTCCACAATAAAAAGAGAGTGTGTATAGAAAAGTCGTGAAGCGTATGTTATGTTTATGATTTATGTAGACAACATTACTTTGCGGGGTGAACTGAATCTAGATACAACTATTGATGTTGCGATGGCATTGTTATGGGATATTATTATAATATTGCAATTTTTAACCATATTAGGTTCTTTTGAACCAAATACTCTCATTCGTCAATCGTAAGTAAAATTATTCACTCTCAAATGATATTATATTTCAACATATATAACGTGTTCTCTGTGAGACATATTTATGGAAATGAGCGCATTTATTTCCCTATATATCCTTGTTTTTATGTATTTATTTTCTGTGTTCATTTCTGTTTTGTTTCCTTAATTAATAAATAAACATGGCCTATATATTTCTTAGGCCTCCCCAAGGGTACGCCACAAAAGACGATCCTTGGGGAGGCCTACGTCCAGCAGTGGACTGATACAGGCTGATTGATTGATATGTTTCTTTTTCTTAGGCGATATCTCCGCGAGACTCTAAAGATGGCGAACGCCGAAGACCTAAACCGCTTGACGTCCTGTTCGCTAGTGTTGCTAGGGCACATATTCCTGTCCATCAACAACTCGCGGGAGAGCATGAACATGGTGACGCCGGCCATGCAGCTGGCCAGCAAGATTCCCGACGTGCACGTGCAGCTATGGGCATCGGCGATATTGAAAGGTAGCTTCAAATGGTTTATATTACTAGTGACCCGCTCCGGCTTCGCACTTCTGGCTATTTAATGGATGTTATTATACATATAAACCTTCCTCTTGAATCACTCTATCTATTAAAGAAAACCGCATCAAAATCCGTTGTGTAGTTTCAAAGATTTAAGCATACAAAGGGACATAGGGACAAAGAAAGCGACTTTGTTTTATACTATGTAGTGATATCTCTAGTTGATAATTCTAATATTTTAAGCGTAGTTTCAAAGATTTAAGCATACAAAGGGACATAGGGACAGAGAAAGCGACTTTGTTTTATACTATGTAGTGATATCTCTAGTTGATAATTCTAATATTTTAACTATGTCAACGACAGGGTTTCCCTTTTTTCAATGTCTGACACAGTAAGACTGTTCAGTTTTGGGGGTAGTAAAGAGGGTTGAGAAAACAAGGTTGAACAACAAGAAAAGAGTTTTGGTATTTAAACGGCCAGCGTTCTTTTACGTCGATGATCAATCAAGAATCGAAAGAATATAATAATATAATAGATCGAATAGAATTAAGAAGATATGTTGATCGAACAAGACCATTGATACAGCCTCTTTCACTAACTTTTCAACACACTAGTTTAGGAGAGCACTGCCCATTTTTGTAACTAGTTTAAGATTTTTGTGAATTAAACTTTTTTTTATACCAAGCCAACACCCCCATTCCAGATTTATACAGGCTCTCAGGCGAGAGTGAACGGGAGAACGAAGCCTACCAAATGCACTGCAACTACTCGCAGGCGCTACTCAAGGACCACTTCCAAGCGACGCAGATGCCGCAGCACGCACTCATTCAGTGGACCAGCGGCAGCCCCCCCGCACTACCCCCGCCGCCCTCCAACACCTCTAACACGTAGATAAGTCCCTTTGTATATTTTAACTATAGGCTATACGCGTTAAGAAAATAGTGACGTCATGATATACAGAGGTTAATCTGACCAATGAGGCGTTAATAGAGACAACAAGTCACATTGACCAATTGCCGACAACCGTTGTCACATCTCATTGGTCTAATCATGGAGACCTTGATGGCGTCACTATTTTCTTAAAGCGAATAGACTATAAAGGCAATGGCAAAACACGTTGCTACTGCCGTTCAATGGGTGCTCCTTCAATAGGAATTGAATGTGGATGAAATAAAGATAAGAGCATTATAATATGATACAATGAGTGAGGATTTGCGTGTTATTAAATATACAGTTACGTCTCTTGATCCTTTACGTCGTATACAGAAAATTTGAGATATAATATCACTTTGGTTACCTTTAAAATTATGGGGATCATAATGACCTTGAAATGGAATATTGGTGATCAAAAGACGCTAGATAATTGACACATGGTTCATTATTAACCTTTTATAACATGCAGGGATGAAAGCATTGGAGTGTAAAGTAACATAATATGTCTATTGTATTATAACGAGATGCGTATTGTAAATACCCGGTTCTTGTTGACTAAAGTAATGCTCGAGTCCGTAATGTTCACACAATAATTTCCACTGAAGGAGCACCTAAATTAGACAATCATCTGCTGGGTCAAGTGTATATGAATCTATTTTAAGTTTAGATATTGAGATTGATAGTTGAAGAGTCATATAAATTGGTGACTGTGTGTTTGATGTAGATATGTGGAAATGAGTGGAACTAGATTGGGAAGGAATAATGCGGTAGACACGAGATCTTAGTGTTTTAATTGACATAGACAAATTTAACTCGGCACAAGACAAGGTGTGCATGTTTATTATTTTATTCTAACTAAAAGGTTAAGTTTAAGATGAACATTACATTAGATAATTTCAGACGCACTATGTTGTTTCCCATTGAATATTATGCACCCTTACAATCTTACTTATCTAAATTGTTATTTTTATTCTTGTAAGGGTAATTTGAAGAACAAAATGTGACAGTAGAAAGACTTGAATTTAAAATCCTATTTTCTGTTCCAGTATAATTTCTATTTCTATTCAATTTAATGTAAATATTTATCAATGATTTAATTAATGATAGTGAAATCACTTTTTTTGTAATTTCTTTTTAGTGACAATACATTGCAATCAATTGCATTGTATCTTTAACTTTTTCTAAACTTCGTTTACTCAAATGCGCTTCTGTGAAATGCAAATAGGTGTTAAATCAATAATATTTTCTTAACAAATAATGAAATATAAATTAATTTCTCCCTGCATACATCGAAAACCAACAGTGGGATTTTATAATTATTAAACTAATTTCCCTTTACATATCGCATATTTTCCAAAGTGTAACGTTTTGAACACGTGAAATAATTCTTAGATCAGCTCTTTTTAGATAAATAATATTGGTTTCAAATCCTTTTTATCAAATATGAAATTATACTCAATAACATATTCAACAAAAACACATTTTACCACTTCTCCTATACAATTGATATCTGTGTCATAAGTAAATAATGCATATAACTTTCACTGCGGTTATCATAATTTTCTATATTTCACCTGATTATAGTGTGGTAGTCTATGAATAACACTGTTCATCCACAATACTTATTATTTCTTTTATCTCAAATTAAAAGTATAGTTTGTTCATTCAAGAATACACCTAATTTGCTGAAGACGTTTTTCATTATAGAAAAAAAATTTAATGATAGTTTTAAACATAGTTGTTAAACACAATGACATAAAGAACTTTCCTTATCTATTATAAAGGTCATGAGAATAATTGCAAATAAACTTATTACAAATGACTGAACTGACATTGTGTAATTTCTATTCAATATTTTGTCAAAAACTCATATAAATTATTGATTAAATCTTAGTTTAAGAATCGCTATTTATTTAACTTTTGCTTTGTGATTATTGATTTTGATTGACATGTTATATCAATAGATATTGAAGTACATTCCTAAATGTGGTCTTGACAAATTATTATAATAATTTTAATATAAATGAAAAATGTGTTTGCTTACTAATATCTTCATAGTCAAATATAAACATCTTTTTAAACTAGGTACAACTTTTTGTTTTTATCACATTAATAATTTATCTTTAGTTCTTATAGGATTCTATTAAAAGACGCGAATAATTATTTTATTGTTAATTGTCAATATGTGTGGGATGTTTCATGAGAAGTTTTGTATAAAAACTTAGTCTAAACTAACACATATTTTGCTAAGACAGAGCACAAATAATTTATACATAAATAATGGTTCAAGTTTAGAAGAATAACTGACATTCAATACGGATATTTCGTTTTTGCTTTAGTTAAACAATTTATGTAATTACGTTCTATAAAATATCTTAGTGCCCCGGCCTGTTACACTGTTTAGTAAGTGCCTTTGATTGCATTGATTCCCCACGTAATGAGATTCAACGTAAAAAGAATCTTCCTATAACCTGTGGAACTCTATTATTAATTTGACTCATTAATCATCAATTGATTTTCGTAAGCTCTTTCGTAGAATGTTAAATAAAAAACCTGAAAGCGAATATGTAAATCAATATTAAACGGTAACATTACTTAGTAATAAAAAATAATTGTGTATAGAGATCCCGCCACATAAGGTGGCAGTTGGAGGCGTCGCCACAGTCGCGTAATTCAGTGTTACCAGTAAACACGCCAAAACTAGCACTCACTGTGCCATACGGCTCGATACATTATAGGTTTCATTTGTAACGGTCTTTGGTTGCAGAGCTATAAACTCAAATAAAACAAATTAATATATCAAAGTCAAAATATGTTTATTAAACTATTTCAAACATGATTAATAATTAACGGGACTTATCCTTCTTATTATATATTACATATATTATGTGTTCCTTCACTCTGTCCGCAATAGACCGTTTAGTGTGTTCGACGTAGGATTTCCCACAGCTGCAATCAATCTTATACACACCCTTATATCTTATATCATGAGTATAAATCGCGAATCTCTTAAAACTATTATTTCAAACATGGCACTGAGCATTGTCTTTACATATTTTTTACCGAGGTTAGATCAGCGGAGACCCTAGCTTGGAGAAGAACTAACAAGAAACTCCGGAAATCAATTTATTATAATCACCCTTAACGAACATAAAAATTACAAAGAGTGGGCAAAAAACACAACGCTGGTAATACTAAATTTACCTTTCATACAAAATAACACGCAATGGCGGTAACGTCAAATTTAGTTCCAAGTTTGGCTACTGCCACCTTATGTGGCGGGATCTCTAATGCTGAATTGATTTTTTTTTGTTTAAAACTGGTTTGGGCAATATGTATATTTTATTGTTTTTTTTGTCTATTCAATGCTATATGTCTACAAAAAAGATTTTTTTTCTGTATAATCGATTTATTATAACTCATCGATATACTATAATATGTTTTTATAATTGATAAAGGGTTATATTGATGTCGATTTTTATGGTTAACTTGTATAACATTTTAACGGATGGTATCACAACATATTTGTAATGATTAAATTAAAATCAATTTATTATTTGATGTATCTGAAAGGGCATTATTGGATTACATGGAAACAATTCCATTTTACACAACATATATATGTAAATTCACATCCTTTAATACTTTTCGGGGTGGACAGAACCTCGTACACATGGATGTTTTGCTTCTGTTGATATGTTAGTAAGTTATCTTCCTGCTAGTATAAAATAACAGAAATTTGTAATTCGAATAAGTAAATCAGGAATACATAATACTATTATAACTCGCACTAACATTATTTGGGTATAGAATTGACTTATGAGTTACGGTTATGGATCTTCACGCTTATTCCACGACCACGGTACGCAGATATGATGTAATTTCACTGACCTCTACTATGTAAGTACGCTGGACTATAAAATATTCTTCTTCTTAGAAAATATTCTTAGTTCTTAACGATTAAACAAATAGTGAATCGGAAACTAGGTTTTCTTGAGTGCGTAAAAATCAATAGATACCCTTTTATAGCATGTATTGGAAATTATCGACTATTAGATATCTCTATGGATTGCTTAGAAGTCTTTAGAAATATGTAATACCCGTTTGTATTGCCTCTGTATATGTCCTGCGTATTACTAAGATAGAGATCAGTGACTATTCTGCGTTGCTTCGTTCAAAAGTGGAGCAATTTAGGCATAAGTATAATTATATTGTGAACATTTTAGTTTAAGTCATCCTAGTGTTAAAATATTATTTATTTAAAAGGTACAATTTTACGAGTATTATTTTGGTTCGCTTGTTTTGATTGGTGCGTGTTAAGACTGTTGTGTTAGTTAAGGCACATGGACGTGAATTAACGCTCTAATGGCAGCAGAAACAGTGTAAATCTCTAAGGGATAAGTTACAGTAAGTTGTGAACAGTGGTGTGTAATTAACACTAGCTGTTGTTAAATATGTAAATAAAAGTTGAATTATTGTAAATAAGCAAAATACAAAGTATATGTTTTTGTAATATTTGGTTTTTTCATTTTTTCCTGTTTTCGTAAATGTGCTACTTGTCACGCATACAATATATCACCTTATGTATTATCACTATTCCTATATAAATATATTTATATATAGCAAGAACAGTTTACGAATTCCATTTTTATAAAATCACTCTGCTCCAATATTTAGGTATCATTCATTTTAATAGGACATATTTGTAATAGCTCTTTCACTATTTTAATTGTATATTTCTCCTTATTACTTACATACATACATCACGCCCTGTAGAGGTGTAGGCAGAGATGACGAATCCCCATCTGCAATTATAGGTACTTTTAACGTCGCTTTTTCAATAATACTCCATATAATCCATACCTTTCCTGCAATTGCCAATAAAGATCTGCATACTTCTCAATAGGTTTATACAAATAAAAAAACAAATTCATTTACAATTCCACGTTTATTCATTACAACACTAAACAAAACTACATTTGGTATAGAAAATCAACATTAAATAAATCTATTAATAGACTACATCAATCAACATCTATAAATTAATTTTAGTAACGTTGATACTGCAATTATGCTACATAATAAACACATTTCATAAATTGGTATCAGTATCAAATAATAACCCTGTATTTAATTATGTAATGTCACAGAACGAAATTAACAAGATATAAATGCTGCATTTCTATAGAGCACATATTTCCGTTAAATTACAAAAGAACTAATAAACATTTAATGATTTTATGGAAATTAAAATTATACAGTCAGTTGTCATGTATACAGTTCGTAACAATAAAGATGAGACCTGTTTCTTGACCACCTTATTTTTAGGAATCCTGCGTATTCTTCGAGACGGGTTGAATAGTCAGCTCTTATAATGGAGTGTCTGTATTCTAATAGTGTAGACAGAATCTCATCTTGAACATAAAACTACATGCGTCAACAGTACGAGGACTGGAGGGTCCAAATACAGGACTGGCCCAAGTCTTCTAATGCGTTTTAATTTATTCGATAACTTCACACCGTTACTAGAGTGATACTGAACTAGGATTTTGTAAAAAAGCTTTAGTGGACTTGGGCCCGAACTGTTGACAGTATGTCGTTTAACACAACATTGTTACAATAAATGTCCGTAATACTATTCACTGGAACTTTAGCAATTACTTATTAATAGTTCTTGTCAATATATAGAGCCGGTCAAATTATGTTAATACGGCTGTTCAACTTTTCAAAGCTCTCAAATGTGGCTTGAATTTGGATCAAATCAATGTTGAATAATAACATATTAACATGAAGTTTACTATTGATTAAATGCAAGATTTCATTTGAACTAAATCGTATACAAAATTATGTCTATTAATCAAACCACTACATCGCATACACTTTACGGGACAACATTTATAAATGTAGAGTTACATACGTTATTTTCCACATACAAACATCCATAGTAAATTACATAATTATTTCGATTAGTGCGATTTTTGTTAATATGAATAACAAAATTGATATTTCAACAATATTATACGAAACATACCTACTTCAATTTGCATTAATGATAAAAACAATATAAAAACAAAACATTCTCTAAAAAATATTTGACTAGAAAAAATAAGTTTTCTTATAACTCAACATTACATAAACTGAAATGCAATAACAAATCACTGATTAACTTTACATGATTTATCACTATGCTTAAAGTTAATACTTCTCAGGGTTTTTTCAGTAATATTTCAAATTCACCTAATGGCACAATCTTACGTTTACACAATCAAAATCATGTTGGGGTTTTCGATTTAATTCCTATTACACGGTAGGATCTACGAATATTATACTTACTTACGATTCTAGTTAAATTTTACAAAGGGATTCTTTATCATGCATCAATAAAAGGATACACATATATTATTATGCTATAACTTGTGCGTTCGTCGCTCTAAGGAATTTATTAAATAATTTCTCAATGGCTTTCTTAAAATACGCTTTGTCAATAAAAATAACCTATTATTGATATATTCTCTAAGCTATAAGGTACGTTATTGCTCTCTCTTTAACACGTATCAATATGTCGTGCATATATTTTTTGTACGTGCTAAATTGTTCAGGTAACGAATATGCTTAAATAACTTTGGTTCTTGCTCTGTTTTATTGAAGTCAGAATAAATCTTGTGAATTGAACTAAAAATGATCGGTCGGCCTATTTAACGCTATCCCTAAACATCAATCTACTGGCAACACCTATACCACATATAGTAAATAATATACTATTATTGCTTTTGTTGTTTCCGGATTGGAAGACAAAAAAGGAAAACAGAGTCATGGGATTGGTCAATTGAGGTTCTTTTTTATTGTATTTTTAAAGGCAGACAAGATTTGAGTGTAATAAGGTTGGAATACAGTCGCTCAGGTAATGTATTTATTATTTTATGAGGACTAACACTAGACCTAAGGGGTGAGACTAAAGATTCACATCACTTCTACATTGAGGGAAAACATGGTGAGGAAACATGCCTATTCTGCGGAATAAGTAGTCAAAGTCTCAAATCTTAGACATAGAACACCACTTATAAAAGTGGATGCTATGTTACCCCGCAATCGCAATTGCTCTGACTACATCTTAAGGGATAATTGTCATGAGGTGTGAATTTCAGCTAACACCACTACTTATACTATATACGGCAATAGTTCGTTTACCACGTTTAATTTTGTCACCTTCATATTATATGTAACACGACACGGTTAAAAATATGATTTCCTTTTAAGATTTTCTCTCTTTACGTATTGCATATAAATAATAAATATTCGCCCATATTTTCAGATCTTCTCAAGGCGTTTTTCATGTCATAAAAAACTAGGTTTAAATACTAAGAGAGCAACAAATAAATACTTAACAGAGGTAGCGAGAGGCATCGTAAAGCAAAGAAAACCTAACTGAGGCTAAAACGACGTAACACACTTTTCTACTCATGTTGTACTTTAGTATTGCGCGATTAATTTTTAATTAATTAGTTCAGTAGTAGTAACACTACCTCAATTATTTTTTCCTTGCTTCAAACATGCTTAGCTTAGTTTATCTACAGGTACTTAATAAATTAACCTAAAATATGATTCACTGGCTTTGGTCCATGGGTAGGTTAATATATGCATTATTATGGCTTTATATTGCAATAATTTAAGGCCTGTTGAGATTTATTTTGTAATTATTGGTGTTTTGTGAACATTGTACATATATTTGGTCATATTTTGAAATCATCGAATAAATTAGGTTAAAAAATATATTAAGAGACAATATTATAGAGTTCCACCTTTGTTTGAAATATGAGGTTTTAGAATAGTTTTGACTAGGAAATATATACGTTTTCTCTTACTTCACTATAACATTAGAGTAATAAAATAGATATAAAGATTAGTATTTTGTTCAAATTATTGTTAACATCTTTAAATTAAGGATTCTGTATTCATCATAATAGTATATATAGTTTTTTTGCGTCTATAGAATTACCAATTTTGAAATGAATATACACTCATCTTGATATTCCGATTAGTAAATAGCGTAAGAAAATATTAAATAATGTCTTTTATTTCACTTGTTTACGAAATATTCTCAAGTAGGAAATAAGGAATAGTTTAGTTATTTAAAAACTGTCTAACAACTTACTTCAAAATAACAATAACTTATTAATACATATCGATAAATAACATGAATGTTAATAAATTTTCTAATAACATATAAAATCTATAATGAAATATGAATGAAACTTGAAAATTTGCTGCCTGACTAGTTTTTACAGATTGTTATCCTTTATGAAATTAAAAGAATAAATATTATGCAACAGGTATTCCTGATAGAATGAATCAAATGAAAATTTGAATATTAATAAATATAATTGTATGATATATATGGTATCTTTGTATTTGTATATGAAATCTGTAATGAGATTAGACAAATAATACTGGTTTTTCATTTAGTTATTCTATAACTTAAAAATGATATGATAGCATTTTGATAGTCCTTTTAACACTTACATATTTTTGTATCATCACCCATTAAATTCATGAACAACACGATAAATGTTTGTGTTTTATCAGTTAATATTTATAAAACAACAAAATCTATTTTATTCATATTATTCTCAAATGTTGGTCCTTCTACCAAGTGAAATGGAAATTCAGTTAATATAGATGATAAAACATAAATATATATGTGTTAAATCATAAACAATGTTTTGACATATATATATATATATATATATATATATATATATATATAGGTACTTTTCGATATATATGAATTCTGTATTACAAAAATGGAAAAAAATCAGCAGCAATATTTTATCTATTTATATTTTGAATTTTTTTACTAATTGCAAGTTGTTGTGGTACGCTTTAACCGTAATGTTGTTTTAAATCTATTTTAATACTGAATGATGGTTACTCAAGCCTCTTCTAGTTAAAATAACCTTTGACTGAAACTTAATACTTTACATTTTCTTTCTCAAATGAAATACCTCACCTTTGTTCAAATCCCGTGACTGAATACATTAGTTTCTTTATATGGCGCGTTTGAAAGTAAAACTAGTCTATTAAATGGTTTATACAAGACATTAGCCGAATACTGATGACTATAAGTCCAATATAAAATCAAAATATAGGTATGCAATGGCAGCATTCCTCACTTTTTTATCCCGCTAGGGGCGCTAGTGAGAATGGAGACCTGTCAAGAGTCAATTTCTAATCAGTTTCTAATAATCTATTTGTTTATCAATAGTTCAACGTTGTTTATGATAAAAATATCGGAAAAATATGTATGTTTCATTTATTATTTATTTAAAATAATTTAATAATACGTATGTTTAATTAAATTATTTAACAAATAGATGTTTGTTTACATTATGAAAACCGACCGGTTGGCATTTGACAGGTCTCCGTTGACTACAGCGCCACTAATTTGGAACTAAAAACATGTGGCCATTCTATAAAATATGTCAATTGTATGACTTGCCTCATTGTTCAGATATGTTCCTTATATTTAGTGTCTGTTTCTTTTCCTGCGTCGGAATATGAAGGAGAATATGCTTCGCAGACGTCGCCATCGCTTGCGGCCTCGGCCTCCGCTCGAGATAGCTGCGTTGCCTTCTAACGAGGCCTGAAAATGTCATGAATACCGTCATATTAGTTTACTAGCGACCCGCTCCGGCTTCGCACTTCTGACTATTTAATGGATGTTATTATACAGATAAACCTTCCTCTTGAATCACTATCTATTAAAAAAAACCGCATCAAGATCCGTTGCATATTTTCTAAGATTTAAGCATAAAAAGGGACATAGGGACAGAGAAAGCGACTGTTTTATACTATGTAGTGATTCACCATACTAAAGGAACACTCACGGCTGTATCCCAAAATGGTATTCACAAAACCAACTAATTACATAAAGATGAGAAAATCTAACTCGTGAGACGTTTGGAACTGCCCATTAGGAGCAATGGGACTTTGAGTAGCCTTAAACATTTGTGGATAGTCAAATATTTCAAAAGGGTTTTCGTTGTATGGTCTGTTTACGTTATGATTGTAGCGAGTGAAAGAGGGTTTTAGTGTGTAAATATAACTATAGAATATAGTCTATTAGTTCCTAACGCAGACAGTCATGTTGTCTGTCAAAGATCACTGATATATTTCAAGTAATATACCCCATTTAAAAAGGTTTGAAAGTCCTATAACTCAAGCTTGCATACTGAATGATAAATACCTGTCTCTGTCTTTCCACTCGGCGAATCTGTCTAACAAGCTCATGGAATGTGTCGTCAACAAAATGGCGCAGAGCGGCCGAAGTCTCGAAGAACGGACACCCAAACTGGGCAGCCAGGGTCCTGCCTTCCTCTACTGATACCTGAAGAAATAGATATCAAAGAATGTATGTACTTATCACTACATAGTATAAAACAAAGTCGCTTTCTCTGTCCCTATGTCCATTTGTATGCTTAAATCTTTGAAACTACGCAACGGAATTTGATGCTTTTTTTTAATAGATAGAGTGTTTCAAGAGGAAGGTTTATATGTATAATAACATCCATTAAATAGTCAGAAGTGCGAAGCCGGAGCGAGTCGCTAGTTTAATAATAAGCTAATACGACATATGTCAGTCAGATAGATGCCATATTGATAAAGTGTGACGTTAGAAGTACCTAATACTGCCTAGTGTGTATTTGAGTGCCATTGAAGCAAAAGTGGTTAGTCAGGATCGATACAAATGGAATTTGTGATCTCTGCATACTCTTCTACACGGAAACCGGAATGTGTGTGTGAATGTACATATAACTTTTTAAATGCATAGACAATAAACAATAAAAATAAACATTTCCATGTAGAGATCGCGCCACATAAGGTGGCAGTAGCCAAACTTGGAACTAAATTTGACGTTACCGCCATTGCGTGTTATTTTGTATGAAAGGTAAATTTAGTATTACCAGCGTTGTGTTTTTTGCCCACTCTTTGTAATTTTTTATGTTTGTTAAGGGTGATTATAATAAATTGATTTCCGGAGTTTCTTGTTAGTTCTTCTCCAAGCTAGGGTCTCCGCTGATCTAACCTCGGTAAAAAATATGTAAAGACAATGCTCAGTGCCATGTTTGAAATAATAGTTTTAAGAGATTCGCGATTTATACTCATGATATAAGATATAAGGGTGTGTATAAGATTGATTGCAGCTGTGGGAAATCCTACGTCGGACAGACTAAACGGTCTATTGCGGACAGAGTGAAGGAACACATAATATATGTAATATATAATAAGAAGGATAAGTCCCGTTAATTATTAATCATGTTTGAAATAGTTTAATAAACATATTTTGACTTTGATATATTAATTTGTTTTATTTGAGTTTATAGCTCTGCAAACAAAGACCGTTACAAATGAAACCTATAATGTATCGAGCCGTATGGCACAGTGAGTGCTAGTTTTGGCGTGTTTACTGGTAACACTGAATTACGCGACTGTGGCGACGCCTCCAACTGCCACCTTATGTGGCGGGATCTCTAGTCCTAATATAAACTTACCTATATACATGTTTTAATGGAATTTCAATAAGTCGTTCATCTAGATGCCCATAAGCATCATGTAACTGTTAAAAATGTTAGAATAAAATAATGAATTCAATCATGTTTGTTGTTAAGCTCGGAAATTCTTTATTGGTATTGAGTCAAGTGCAAGCTGGGGCAGAAATACGTTGCCACCTATATATAATATCTGCATTATAATACCTGTAAACATATTATAGGTCACTACTTGATATCCATGAAATCTAAATAACAATGGCTAGCTAAAATATAATCTAAATAACATATTCTAGCAACCTAAATCCAATGTACGACAATATTACCATCACAACCTCAAATGAATTGTATTGCTAAATGTGACTGTGAAAGAAGTTATTGTTGTTTGTGGTCCTTGGATATACATTAGAGATCGCGCCACATACGGTGGCAGTTGGAGGCGTCGCCACAGTCGCGTAATTCAGTGTTACCAGTAAACGCGCCAAAACTAGCACTCACTGTGCCATACGGCTCGAAACATTATAGGTTTCATTTGTAACGATCTTTGGTTGCAGAGCTATAAACTCAAATAAAACAAATTAATATATCAAAGTCAAAATATGTTTATTATACTATTTCAAACATGATTAATAATTAACGGGACTTATCCTTCTTATTATATATTACATATATTATGTGTTCCTTCACTCTGTCCGCAATAGACCGTTTAGTCTGTTCGACATAGGATTTCCCACAGCTGCAATCAATCTTATACACACCCTTATATCTTATATCATGAGTATAAATCGCGAATCTCTTAAAACTATTATTTCAAACATGGCACTGAGCATTGTCTTTACATATTTTTTACCGAGGTTAGATCAGCGGAGACCCTAGCTTGGAGAAGAACTAACAAGAAACTCCGGAAATCAATTTATTATAATCACCCTTAACAAACATAAAAATTACAAAGAGTGGGCAAAAAACACAACGCTGGTAATACTAAATTTACTTTTCATACAAAATAACACGCAATGGCGGAAACGTCAAATTTAGTTCCAAGTTTGGCTACTGCCACCGTATGTGGCGGGTACTCTAGAATGATTGTTAGAGATCCCGCCACATAAGGTGGCAGTAGCCAAACTTGGAACTAAATTTGACGTTACCGCCATTGCGTGTTATTTTGTATGAAAGGTAAATTTAGTATTACCAGCGTTGTGTTTTTTGCCCACTCTTTGTAATTTTTATGTTTGTTAAGGGTTAGTTCTTCTCCAAGCTAGGGTCTCCGCTGATCTAACCTCGGTAAAAAATATGTAAAGACAATGCTCAGTGCCATGTTTGAAATAATAGTTTTAAGAGATTCGCGATTTATACTCATGATATAAGATATAAGGGTGTGTATAAGATTGATTGCAGCTGTGGGAAATCCTACGTCGAACACACTAAACGGTCTATTGCGGACAGAGTGAAGGAACACATAATATATGTAATATATAATAAGAAGGATAAGTCCCGTTAATTATTAATCATGTTTGAAATAGTTTAATAAACATATTTTGACTTTGATATATTAATTTGTTTTATTTGAGTTTATAGCTCTGCAACCAAAGACCGTTACAAATGAAACCTATAATGTATCGAGCCGTATGGCACAGTGAGTGCTAGTTTTGGCGTGTTTACTGGTAACACTGAATTACGCGACTGTGGCGACGCCTCCAACTGCCACCTTATGTGGCGGGATCTCTACAACCATTTAGAGTACCCGCCACATAGGGTGGCAGTAGCCAAACTTGGAACTAAATTTGACGTTTCCGCCATTGCGTGTTATTTTGTATGAAAGGTAAATTTAGTATTACCAGCGTTGTGTTTTTTGCCCACTCTTTGTAATTTTTATGTTTGTTAAGGGTGATTATAATAAATTGATTTCCGGAGTTTCTTGTTAGTTCTTCTCCAAGCTAGGGTCTCCGCTGATCTAACCTCGGTAAAAAATATGTAAAGACAATGCTCAGTGCCATGTTTGAAATAATAGTTTTAAGAGATTCGCGATTTATACTCATGATATAAGATATAAGGGTGTGTATAAGATTGATTGCAGCTGTGGGAAATCCTACGTCGAACACACTAAACGGTCTATTGCGGACAGAGTGAAGGAACACATAATATATGTAATATATAATAAGAAGGATAAGTCCCGTTAATTATTAATCATGTTTGAAATAGTTTAATAAACATATTTTGACTTTGATATATTAATTTGTTTTATTTGAGTTTATAGCTCTGCAACCAAAGACCGTTACAAATGAAACCTATAATGTATCGAGCCGTATGGCACAGTGAGTGCTAGTTTTGGCGTGTTTACTGGTAACACTGAATTACGCGACTGTGGCGACGCCTCCAACTGCCACCTTATGTGGCGGGATCTCTACATTGTAGAAGGGCATAATGTATGCAGATTCATAAAGATATTCTACATGTGCCACAACTAACAAAAAACCAAATTGAAAATCTCATAAACAACTACTTAAGATTATCTTACGCTGATATAGGGTGCTGATACACTGCAATTATTATTGGTTGCTTTACTGTGTAAAAAGCTTCTAACCAAAAAGCATTTCACAAACTTAAATACTAATATAAATAGATAATCTGAATTCCCTAATATAACAATTCCCGTCTCTGCACAGGGGCTAATGCAACTGGTATAATGGTAGTAAAAATATAATTCAATACTATCGTCATTCAAGGATATTCCTGAAAAGGATTATCATCCTTCAAGGATATTCCTGAAACGGACTATCGTCCTTCAAGGATATTCCTGAAACGGATTATCGTCCTTCAAGGATATTCCTGAAACGGACTATCGTCCTTCAAGGATATTCCTAAAACGGACTATCGTCCTTCAAGGATATTTCTGAAAAGGATAATCGTCCATTAAGGATATTCCGGAAAAGGTTTGTCGTCGTTTAAGGATATTCCTGAAAAGGACTATCGTCCTTTAAACGTAGTCCTAAAAAGGACTATCGGCCTTCAAACGTAGTATTGAAAAGGACTAGAGTCCTTAAAGTATATTCCTGAAACGGACAATCGTCCTTCAAGGATATTCCTGAAAAGGATTATCGTCCTTCAAGGATATTCCTGAAACGGATAATCGTCCTTAGGGGATTTTCCTGAAAAGGACTATCGTCCTTCAAGGATATTCCTGAAAAGGATTATCGTCCTTTAAGGATATTCCTGAAAAGGATTATAGTCCTTCAAGGATATTCCTGAAAAGGATAATCGTCCTTCAAGGATATTCCTGAAAAGGATTCTTGTCCTTCAAGGATATTCCTGACACGGACTATCGTCCTTCAAGGATATTCCTGAAAAGGATTATCGTCCTTCAAGGATAGTCCTGAAACGGACTATCGTCCTTCAAGGATATTCTTGAAAAGGATAATCGTACTTCAAGGATATTCCTGAAACGGATAATCGTCCTTAGGGGATTTTCCTGAAAAGGACTATCGTCCTTCAAGGATATTCCTGAAAAGGATTATCGTCCTTCAAGGATATTCCTGAAAAGGATTATCGTCCTTCAAGGATATTCCTGAAAAGGACTATCGTCCTTCAAGGATATTCCTAAAAAGGATTATCGTCCTTCAAGGATATTCCTGAAAAGGACTATCGTCCTTCAAGGATATTCCTGAAAAGGATTATAGTCCTTCAAGGATATTCCTGAAAAGGATAATCGTCCTTCAAGGATATTCCTGAAACGGACTATCGTCCTTCAAGGATATTCCTGAAAAGGATAATCGTTCTTCAAGGATATTCCTGAAAAGGATTATCGTCCTTCAAGGATATTCCTGAAACGGATAATCGTCCTTAGGGGATTTTCCTGAAAAGGACTATCGTCCTTCAAGGATATTCCTGAAAAGGATTATCGTCCTTCAAGGATATTCCTGAAAAAGACTATCGTCCTTCAAGGATATTCCTGAAAAGGATTATCGTCCTTCAAGGATATTCCTGAAAAGGATTATCGTCCTTCAAGGATATTCCTGAAAAGGACTATCGTCCTTCAAGGATATTCCTAAAAAGGATTATCGTCCTTCAAGGATATTCCTGAAAAGGACTATCGTCCTTCAAGGATATTCCTGAAAAGGATTATAGTCCTTCAAGGATATTCCTGAAAAGGATAATCGTCCTTCAAGGATATTCCTGAAACGGACTATCGTCCTTCAAGGATATTCCTGAAAAGGATAATCGTCCTTCAAGGATATTCCTGAAAAGGACTATCGTCCTTCAAGGATATTCCTGAAAAGGACTATCGTCCTTCAAGGATATTCCTGAAAAGGATTATCGTCCTTCAAGGATATTCCTGAAAAGGACTATCGTCCTTCAAGGATATTCCTAAAAAGGATTATAGTCCTACAAGGATATTCCTGAAAAGGATAATCGTCCTTCAAGGATATTCCTGAAAAGGATTATCGTCCTTCAAGGATATTCCTGAAACGGACTATCTTCCTTCAAGGATATTCCTGAAAAGGATAATCGTCCTTCAACGATTATTATTATACGGAAAAGGATTATCGTCCTTCAAGGATATTCCTGAACAGGATTATTGTCCTTCAAGTATATTCCTGAAACGGACTATCTTCCTTCAAGGATATTCCTGAAAAGGACTATCGTCCTTCAAGGATATTCCTGAAACGGACTATCGTCCTTCAAGCATATTTCTGAAAAGGATAATCGTCCATTAAGGATATTCCGGAAAAGGTTTGTCGTCGTTTAAGGATATTCCTGAAAAGGACTATCGTCCTTTAAACGTAGTCCTAAAAAGGACTATCGGCCTTCAAACGTAGTATTGAAAAGGACTAGAGTCCTTAAAGTATATTCCTGAAACGGACAATCGTCCTTTAAGAATATTTCTGAAACGGACTATCGTCCTTCAAGGATATTCCTGAAAAATATTATCGTCCTTCAAGGATAATCCTGAAACGGACTATCGTCCTTCAAGGATATTCCTGAAAAGGATAATCGTCCTTCAAGGATATTCCTGAAAAGGACTGTCGTCCTTCAAACGTAGTATTAAAAAGGACTAGAGTCCTTAAAGTATATTCCTGAAACGGACTATCGTCCTTCAAGGATATTCCTGAAAAGGATTATCGTCCTTCAAGGATATTCCTGAAAGGGATAATCGTCCTTTAAGGATATTCCTGAAACGGACAATCGCCTTTAAGAATATTTCTGAAACGGACTATCGTCCTTCAAGGATATTCCTGAAAAGGATTATCGTCCTTCAAGGATATTCCTGAAAAGGATTATCGTCCTTCAAGTATATTCCTGAAACGGACTATCTTCCTTCAAGGATATTCCTGAAAAGGACTATCGTCCTTCAAGGATATTCCTGAAACGGACTATCGTCCTTCAAGGATATTTCTGAAAAGGATAATCGTCCATTAAGGATATTCCGGAAAAGGTTTGTCGTCGTTTAAGGATATTCCTGAAAAGGACTATCGTCCTTTAAACGTAGTCCTAAAAAGGACTATCGGCCTTCAAACGTAGTATTGAAAAGGACTAGAGTCCTTAAAGTATATTCTTGAAACGGACAATCGTCCTTTAAGAATATTTCTGAAACGGACTATCGTCCTTCAAGGATATTCCTCAAAAGGATTATCGTCCTTCAAGGATATTCCTGAAAGGGATAATCGTCCTTTAAGGATATTCCTGAAAAGGATTATCGTCCTTCAAGGATATTCCTGAAACGGACTATCGTCCTTCAAGGATATTTCTTAAAAGGATAATCGTCCATTAAGGATATTCCGGAAAAGGTTTGTCGTCGTTTAAGGATATTCCTGAAAAGGACTATCGTCCTTTAAACGTAGTCCTAAAAAGGACTATCGGCCTTCAAACGTAGTATTGAAAAGGACTAGAGTCCTTAAAGTATATTCCTGAAACGGACAATCGTCCTTCAAGGATATTCCTGAAAAGGATTATCGTCCTTCAAGGATATTCCTGAAACGGATATTCCTGAAACGGACTATCGTCCTTCAAGGATATTCCTGAAAAGGATTATCGTCCTTCAAGGATATTCCTGAAACGGACTATCGCCTTCAAGGATATTCCTGAATAGGATTATAGTCCTTCAAGGATATTCCTGAAAAGGATAATCGTCCTTCAAGGATATTCCTGAAAAGGATAATCGTCCTTCAACGATTATTATTATCCGGAAAAGGATTATCGTCCTTCAAGGATATTCCTGAAAAGGATTATCGACCTTCAAGGATATTCCTGAAACGGACTATCATCCTTCAAGGATATTCCTGAAAAGGATAATCGTCCTTCAACGATTATTATTATCCGGAAAAGGATTATCGTCCTTCAAGGATATTCCTGAAAAGGATTATCGTCCTTCAAGTATATTCCTGAAACGGACTATCGTCCTTCAAGGATATTCCTGAAACGGACTATCTTCCTTCAAGGATATTCCTGAAAAGGATAATCGTCCTTCAACGATTATTATTATCCGGAAGAGGATTATCGTCCTTCAAGGATATTCCTGAAAAGGATTATCGTCCTTCAAGTATATTCCTGAAACGGACTATCTTCCTTCAAGGATATTCCTGAAAAGGACTATCGTCCTTCAAGGATATTCCTGAAACGGACTATCGCCTTTAAGAATATTTCTGAAACGAACTATCGTCCTTCAAGGATATTCCTGAAAAGGATTATCGTCCTTCAAGGATATTCCTGAAAGGGATAATCTTCCTTTAAGGATATTCCTGAAAAGGATTATCGTCCTTCAAGGATATTCCTGAAACGGACTATCGTCCTTCAAGGATATTTCTTAAAAGGATAATCGTCCATTAAGGATATTCCGGAAAAGGTTTGTCGTCGTTTAAGGATATTCCTGAAAAGGACTATCGTCCTTTAAACGTAGTCCTAAAAAGGACTATCGGCCTTCAAACGTAGTATTGAAAAGGACTAGAGTTCTTAAAGTATATTCCTGAAACGGACAATCGTCCTTCAAGGATATTCCTGAAAAGGATTATCGTCCTTCAAGGATATTCCTGAAACGGATAATCGTCCTTCAAGGATATTCCTGAAAAGGATTATAGCCCTTCAAGGATATTCCTGAAAAGGATAATCGTCTTTCAAGGATATTCCTGAAAAGGATAATCGTCCTTCAACGATTATTATTATCCGGAAAAGGATTATCGTCCTTCAAGGATATTCCTGAAAAGGATTATCGACCTTCAAGGATATTCCTGAAACGGACTATCTTCCTTCAAGGATATTCCTGAAAAGGACTATCGTCCTTCAAGGATATTCCTGAAAAGGATTATCGTCCTTCAACGATTATTAAAGGATTATCGTCCTTCAAGGATATTCCTGAAAAGGATTATCGTCCTTCAAGTATATTCCTGAAACGGACTATCGTCCTTCAAGGATATTCCTGAAACGGACTATCTTCCTTCAAGGATATTCCTGAAAAGGATAATCGTCCTTCAACGATTATTATTATCCGGAAAAGGATTATCGTCCTTCAAGGATATTCCTGAAAAGGATTATCGTCCTTCAAGTATATTCCTGAAACGGACTATCTTCCTTCAAGGATATTCCTGAAAAGGACTATCGTCCTTCAAGGATATTCCTGAAACGGACTATCGTCCTTCAAGGATATTTCTGAAAAGGATAATCGTCCATTAAGGATATTCCGGAAAAGGTTTGTCGTCGTTTAAGGATATTCCTGAAAAGGACTATCGTCCTTTAAACGTAGTCCTAAAAAGGACTATCGGCCTTCAAACGTAGTATTGAAAAGGACTAGAGTCCTTAAAGTATATTCTTGAAACGGACAATCGTCCTTTAAGAATATTTCTGAAACGGACTATCGTCCTTCAAGGATATTCCTGAAAAGGATTATCGTCCTTCAAGGATATTCCTGAAAAGGACTATCGTCCTTCAAGGATATTCCTAAAAAGGATTATAGTCCTACAAGGATATTCCTGAAAAGGATAATCGTCCTTCAAGGATATTCCTGAAAAGGATAATCGTCCTTCAAGGATATTCCTGAATCGGACTATCTTCCTTCAAGGATATTCCTGAAAAGGATAATCGTCCTTCAACGATTATTATTATACGGAAAAGGATTATCGTCCTTCAAGGATATTCCTGAAAAGGATTATTGTCCTTCAAGTATATTCCTGAAACGGACTATCTTCCTTCAAGGATATTCCTGAAAAGGACTATCGTCCTTCAAGGATATTCCTGAAACGGACTATCGTCCTTCAAGCATATTTCTGAAAAGGATAATCGTCCATTAAGGATATTCCGGAAAAGGTTTGTCGTCGTTTAAGGATATTCCTGAAAAGGACTATCGTCCTTTAAACGTAGTCCTAAAAAGGACTATCGGCCTTCAAACGTAGTATTGAAAAGGACTAGAGTCTTTAAAGTATATTCCTGAAACGGACAATCGTCCTTTAAGAATATTTCTGAAACGGACTATGGACGATAGTCCGTTTCAGAAATCTTACGCTGATATAGGGTGCTGATACACTGCAATTATTATTGGTTGCTTTACTGTGTAAAAAGCTTCTAACCAAAAAGCATTTCACAAACTTAAATACTAATATAAATAGATAATCTGAATTCCCTAATATAACAATTCCCGTCTCTGCACAGGGGCTAATGCAACTGGTATAATGGTAGTAAAAATATAATTCAATACTATCGTCATTCAAGGATATTCCTGAAAAGGATTATCATCCTTCAAGGATATTCCTGAAACGGACTATCGTCCTTCAAGGATATTCCTGAAACGGATTATCGTCCTTCAAGGATATTCCTGAAAAGGATTATCGTCCTTCAAGGATAATCCTGAAACGGACTATCGTCTTTCAAGGATATTCCTGAAACGGACAATCGCCTTTAAGAATATTTCTGAAACGGACTATCGTCCTTCAAGGATATTCCTGAAAAGGATTATCGTCCTTCAAGGATATTCCTGAAACGGACTATCGGCCTTCAAGGATATTCCTGAAAACGGACTTTCTTCATTCAAGGATATTCCTGAAAAGGACTATCGTCCTTCAAGGATATTCCTGAAAAGGATTATCGTCCTTCAAGGATATTCCTGAAACGGACTATCGTCCTTCAAGGATATTTCTGAAAAGGATAATCGTCCATTAAGGATATTCCGGAAAAGGTTTGTCGTCGTTTAAGGATATTCCTGAAAAGGACTATCGTCCTTTAAACGTAGTCCTAAAAAGGACTATCGGCCTTCAAACGTAGTATTGAAAAGGACTAGAGTCCTTAAAGTATATTCCTGAAACGGACAATCGTCCTTTAAGAATATTTCTGAAACGGACTATCGTCCTTCAAGGATATTCCTGAAAAGGATTATCGTCCTTCAAGGATATTCCTGAAAGGGATAATCGTCCTTCAAGGATATTCCTGAAACGGACTATCGTCCTTCAAGGATATTCCTGAAAAGGATTATCGTCCTTCAAGGATATTCCTGAAACGGATAATCGTCCTTCAAGGATATTCCTGAAAAGGATTATAGTCCTTCAAGGATATTCCTGAAAAGGATAATCGTCCTTCAAGGATATTCCTGAAAAGGATAATCGTCCTTCAACGATTATTATTATCCGGAAAAGGATTATCGTCCTTCAAGGATATTCCTGAAAAGGATTATCGTCCTTCAAGGATATTCCTGAAACGGACTATCTTCCTTCAAGGATATTCCTGAAAAGGATAATCGTCCTTCAACGATTATTATTATCCGGAACAGGATTATCGTCCTTCAAGGATATTCCTGAAAAGGATTATCGTCCTTCAAGTATATTCCTGAAACGGACTATCGTCCTTCAAGGATATTTCTGAAAAGGATATTCGTCCATTAAGGATATTCCGGAAAAGGTTTGTCGTCGTTTAAGGATATTCCTGAAAAGGACTATCGTCCTGTAAACGTAGTCCTAAAAAGGACTATCGGCCTTCAAACGTAGTATTGAAAAGGACTAGAGTCCTTAAAGTATATTCCTGAAACGGACAATCGTCCTTTAAGAATATTTCTGAAACGGACTATCGTCCTTCAAGGATATTCCTGAAAAGGATTCTCGTCCTTCAAGGATATTCCTGAAACGGACTATCAGCCTTCAAGGATATTCCTGAAAACGATTATCATCCTTCAACGATTATTATTATCCTGAAAAGGATTATCGTCCTTCAAGGATATTCCTGAAACGGACTATCGTCCTTCAAGGATATTCCTGAAAAGGATAATCGTCCTTCAAGGATATTCCTGAAAAGGATAATCGTCCTTCAAGGATATTCCTGAAACGGACTATCGGCCTTCAAGGATATTCCTGAAAAGGATTATCATCCTTCAAGGATTATTATTATCCTGAAAAGGACTATCGTCCTCCAAGGATATTCCTGAAACGGACTATCGTCCTTCAAGGATATTCCTGAAAAGGATTCTCGTCCTTCAAGGATATTCCTGAAAAGGATAATCGTCCTTCAAGGATATTCCTGAAACGGACTATCGGCCTTCAAGGATATTCCTGAAAAGGATTATCATCCTTCAAGGATTATTATTATCCTGAAAAGGATTATCGTCCTTCAAGGATATTCCTGAAAAGGATTATCGTCCTTCAAGGATATTCCTGAAAAGGATCATCGTCATTCAAGGATATTCCTGAAACGGACTATCGTCCTTCAAGGATATTTCTGAAACGGACAATCGCCTTTAAGAATATTTCTGAAACGGACTATCGTCCTTCAAGGATATTCCTGAAAAGGATTATCGTCCTTCAAGGATATTCCTGAAAGGGATAATCGTCCTTTAAGGATATTCCTGAAAAGGATTCTCGTCCTTCAAGGATATTCCTGAAACGGACTATCGGCCTTCAAGGATATTCCTGAAAACGGACTTTCTTCATTCAAGGATATTCCTGAAAAGGACTATCGTCCTTCAAGGATATTCCTGAAAAGGATTATCGTCCTTCAAGGATATTCCTGAAACGGACTATCGTCCTTCAAGGATATTTCTGAAAAGGATAATCGTCCATTAAGGATATTCCGGAAAAGGTTTGTCGTCGTTTAAGGATATTCCTGAAAAGGACTATCGTCCTTTAAACGTAGTCCTAAAAAGGACTATCGGCCTTCAAACGTAGTATTGAAAAGGACTAGAGTCCTTAAAGTATATTCCTGAAACGGACAATCGTCCTTTAAGAATATTTCTGAAACGGACTATCGTCCTTCAAGGATATTCCTGAAAAGGATTATCGTCCTTTAAGGATATTCCTGAAAGGGATAATCGTCCTTCAAGGATATTCCTGAAACGGACTATCGTCCTTCAAGGATATTCCTGAAAAGGATTATCGTCCTTCAAGGATATTCCTGAAACGGATAATCGTCCTTCAAGGATATTCCTGAAAAGGATTATAGTCCTTCAAGGATATTCCTGAAAAGGATAATCGTCCTTCAAGGATATTCCTGAAAAGGATAATCGTCCTTCAACGATTATTATTATCCGGAAAAGGATTATCGTCCTTCAAGGATATTCCTGAAAAGGATTATCGTCCTTCAAGGATATTCCTGAAACGGACTATCTTCCTTCAAGGATATTCCTGAAAAGGATAATCGTCCTTCAACGATTATTATTATCCGGAAAAGGATTATCGTCCTTCAAGGATATTCCTGAAAAGGATTATCGTCCTTCAAGTATATTCCTGAAACGGACTATCTTCCTTCAAGGATATTCCTGAAAAGGACTATCGTCCTTCAAGGATATTCCTGAAACGGACTATCGTCCTTCAAGGATATTTCTGAAAAGGATAATCGTCCATTAAGGATATTCCGGAAAAGGTTTGTCGTCGTTTAAGGATATTCCTGAAAAGGACTATCGTCCTTTAAACGTAGTCCTAAAAAGGACTATCGGCCTTCAAACGTAGTATTGAAAAGGACTAGAGTCCTTAAAGTATATTCCTGAAACGGACAATCGTCCTTTAAGAATATTTCTGAAACGGACTATCGTCCTTCAAGGATATTCCTGAAAAGGATTATCGTCCTTCAAGGATATTCCTGAAAGGGATAATCGTCCTTTAAGGATATTCCTGAAAAGGATTATAGTCCTTCAAGGATATTCCTGAAAAGGATAATCGTCCTTCAAGGATATTTCTGAAACGGACTTCCTTCATTCAAGGATATTCCTGAAAAGGACTATCGTCCTTCAAGGATATTCCTGAAAAGGATTCTCGTCCTTCAAGGATATTCCTGAAACGGACTATCAGCCTTCAAGGATATTCCTGAAAACGATTATCATCCTTCAACGATTATTATTATCCTGAAAAGGATTATCGTCCTTCAAGGATATTCCTGAAAAGGATTATCGTCCTTCAAGGATATTCCTGAAACGGACTATCGTCCTTCAAGGATATTCCTGAAAAGGATTATCATCCTTCAAGGATTATTATTATCCTGAAAAGGATTATCGTCCTTCAAGGATATTCCTGAAAAGGATTATCGTCCTTCAAGGATATTCCTGAAACGGACTATCGTCCTTCAAGGATATTTCTGAAAAGGATTCTCGTCCTTCAAGGATATTCCTGAAACGGACTATCAGCCTTCAAGGATATTCCTGAAAACGATTATCATCCTTCAACGATTATTATTATCCTGAAAAGGATTCTCGTCCTTCAAGGATATTCCTGAAAAGGATAATCGTCCTTCAAGGATATTCCTGAAACGGACTATCGGCCTTCAAGGATATTCCTGAAAAGGATTATCATCCTTCAAGGATTATTATTATCCTGAAAAGGATTATCGTCCTTCAAGGATATTCCTGAAAAGGATTATCGTCCTTCAAGGATATTCCTGAAACGGACTATCGTCCTTCAAGGATATTTCTGAAAAGGATTGTCGTCGTTTAAGGATATTCCTGAAAAGGACTATCGTCCTTTAAACGTAGTCCTAAAAAGGACTATCGGCCTTCAAACGTAGTATTGAAAAGGACTAGAGTCCTTAAAGTATATTCCTGTAAAGGGCTATCGTCCTTCAAGGATATTCCTGAAAAGGATTATCGTCCTTCAAGGATATTCCTGAAACGGACTATCGTCCTTTAATGTTATTCCTGAAAAGGACTATCGTCCTTCAAGGATATTCCTGAAAAGGACTATCGTCCTTCAATGTTATTCCTGAAACGGACTATCGTCCTTCAAGGATATTCCTGAAAAGGATTATCGTCTTTCAAACGTAGTCCTGAAAAGGACTATCGTCCTTCAAGGATATTCCTGAAAAGGACTATCGTCCTTCAAGGTTACTCCTGAAAAGGATAATCGTCCTTCAAGGATATTCCTAAATGTTATAATTTTTTTTTATTTTGTAACTAAAATAACTTACCTCTCTTTGCTGTGGGGCTAGGTCCACTTTATTCCCAATGAGTACAACTGGCAGTATTTCCGTGGGTCGTGCCATAGACAATAGATTTCTGTAATCTGAAGCCCCTCTAAAAGATCTTCTATCAGTTACTGAGTAGCAGATAATGAAACCTTCACCGCATCTCATATACTGCTCGCGCATTGCATTGAATTCCACCTGAAACAATTACGCAACAACTTGTGAATAGAAACAAACTAGCTATTGTTTCTTTAGAGTTATTAGAGTTGTGTGATTATTAAGTAATTTTTAGCAATGGCCTAGTAGTGCCTGTAGTCCAGTGGGTAAGACCTCTGATGTCGTATGAGAAAGGTCCTAGGTTCAATCTCGGGTCTGGCATGTACAAATGATTGAATATGTTTTTCATTTATGCACAGAATTTACAGTCACTAACATAACGTAAGTCACAGTAAGAGAAAACATCATGAGAAAACCTGCCTATCCCTAGATAATAGAATCGTACATAATTTACAGTTGCTAACGGTGAGGGAAAACATCTTGAGGAAACCTGCCTATTCCTCGAGAGGTAATAGTGCCTATATACAGCAATATTTGTGTACTGCCTATCTAGTGAAACGCAGGCTTTGAGTGACCCATACCTAACATGCCTTAAAAATTTGGAGGATTCAAAACCCAAGCCTCTGACTACCCCGCCTCAATAAAAAAGAGGGTGTGTATACACAAGTCGTGAAGCTTATGCTTTTTATGTAACAGATAGTAGGCTGAAAGGTTAATTTTTTTTTGTATATTTACAAGTTGTTGTATGCATTTGCGATTTGAAATATATGCTTCTAAAGTTTTCGATTTGTTAGATAAATGGCAATAAGAATCTCCAAGACATTGACAACATTTTGGCTCAGATACTTGATATATTTAATAAACATATATCATGTGATATAAAAATAAAATATCAAACCTGTCCAGCAGTATCTAAGATGTCTAGTAAAGCAGGCTCCCCATCAATAACGGCTTGCTGTTGATATGAATCTTCTGCAAATATAAAATGACACAAGTTAGTAAGCCAAACATTGCTGCAAATTCAAACAGTATGTTCAGGGCATATTGATAGTACGTATTATAATATAGTATGCTTCAATGTTTTGTAAAAACAAGTACCTACCTATAGTAGGATCATGATATTCCAGAAAATGATGGCTAACGAATTGTAAAGTTACTGCAGACTTTCCGACTCCTCCGTCCCCAAGAACGACGATCTTGTAAACTCGCAAACCGCGGGAAGACGTTCCTGCTACTTCGCTGGCCATGCCTCACCATCCCTGGCCGCAGCACACTATTTAAACCATTTAAATTATAAGGGATTCGAAGGTAACAAATTGTATATTGCACTAACACTTTAAGGCTTCAAGTTCTTGAAGTTAGTCATTTATTTAACTTCAGTCATTTCTTATATTCAAACGATAAATCAAAAATAAATCATAGGCTTATATTTTATCAATGTTGTGTTGTGATAATAAAAATCTTCTTTAGGATTAGTTGGGTAGGTGTTTCTCTCGTTCGTATTGACATTTGACATGGATTAATAAAATGTAAGGTAACTTCTACACTTGTAGGTAGCATTAAACAGATAGTAAAATAATAAAACATTAAACTCGGAATCAAACTGAAATTGTTGTTCAATAAAATAAGCAACTATACTATGCAAGAACAGAATGTTATAATCCTATAATTATGTAGGTATTTGTGTCATAAAAATGTTGATAATCTGGGGATAACATTTCTAATAGCGCCGCCACAGACAAATTTAATCTTTGTTATTCTTGTACTGTACATATTTGGGACATTTACATTTTACATTGTTTGTTTTGTTTCTGTACTACGAAACCTTTAAAATTGTTTTGTGCTTATTCGGGCTTAATTATTTTTTCCTTAACTGACTGAAAAACACCACAAAATGGCCCACATTCAATTCATGGACGAGTTAGTGCGCGAATATCTACTTCATAGAGGCTTTACTTCAACTGTGAAAGTTTTCGACAACGACTTAAAATCGGACAAAGATAAAGGATTTAGAGTGGATAAAATAATTGATCAAATAATGCAATATATCAACACCTCAGATCTAAACGGCTTCAAGGAATATTGGTCACATCTAGATAGTTTAGTGTTTTCTAAGTTAGAGATACATTTTCAGCCAGGTAAGTTAGTATAACTATCTTTGACCTAAATGATTCATTAATTCCTACTGCACTTTATTCAATACTAAAATGCACATTGAGTAACGGAGACAGTCAGTTTAATTGCCCTAAGTATTCAAGTACCCTCTATTCATTAAGCGTATTATAAGATTGACCTTTTTACCAATAGTTAGTACACCTAATACTACACACACAATGTACTGACACTGATGTTTATCAGTCAAGAAATAAATGAACAATATTTCTACTAGTAAAAAACATTATGCCCTTAATTCCTACAGGTGGATAGAATCTGAAAGAAACTACAAATTTTTTTTGATAATTTTTATACACTTACCTGAATACATTTTACTATTATTGATATATTTACTTACTGTTACTTTACAGTGATTCGTAAGATGGAGTTTAGCCTTTACAAGTTATACTTGGTAACTGCAGTCCAAGGGAATGGCGTGAAGAATGAGCGTTTGACAGAGTTCTTTGCAAAAATGCTGCCTGAATTGCAAGGACAATCGGAGTGGAGGGATTGGTTTGGTAAGTAACAAAAGGTTTTATATACTACTTTCAATGCATCTGCTGATATTGTGTAATATTCACAAATTTAAAATATCCCATTTCTGGAAGAATAATATAGTGTACTGTAGTAGTAAAAGTCTTTATTTGTGATAAGTTACAAAATTGTATGCTTTAAGTTAGCATATCAAAATATTTATTACATCAATAAATTTATACAAATAGTGAAAGTAAAGTTGTAAAAAAAGTAAAAGTATTTAAGATCTAAATAAAATAAAATAATTTACCATCCACATTTTTTATTTATTTCAGTTCTGCCATACATTCAAAAGCCTGAAGAAAACCTCACATTCAGCCTGTACTTCACAAAGAATTGGCAAGACAGTGTCCTGTTGTCGCTTCATAATCTCCTCTCAACTGTATTCCAATGCATGCCCCAGCCCACTTTGGCTAACTATGAGAATGATGCTACCACTATAAGGAGGTTACAAGATGAAATTACTGCTTTGAAATTACATGGAAAGGTTAGCTTATTAATTTGTGTGTTCATATATCTTCTCACACACACTACATAGAAATTCTTTCTGTGTTCTTTTTGTTTTTGAGGTCATTAATTGTATTACTATTTAGCTTTTGATGACATTTTGACATTGAATATTGGTTATAGGTTTTTAGCCTATAGTTACCTAAATAAATTCTAAAGACTCTTAGTCCTCTAGTGTCTTTCTATGGAATAAAGCAGCCAGTTACATGCATTCACGTCCTTGAACATGTCCCTTTCGGGGTAGACAGAACTTTGGGGATATAATAGCACTTATGTCACTTTTTAGCATGAAGATTTGTGATATCATATGGAACATTGGTGAATGGTTGCTACCCCATGTCCCAATAAATTTAATGTACCCCTAGTCCCTTAGTTACATTTTACAGCAACCACTATTACGTCCGAGACAAGCACTGGACAACCATATGGCATATTGTTAACAATGAAGATGTTTCTTGCCCTGCATGTCTCATATTTTAAAATTTCAGCACATTATCAATATTTTTTTCACATTTCTAGCAGCACCAACCACAGTCAGAAAAGTCGCCAGTACAAAGCCAGCAATTGCGACTGACAGCTGATCGTCTGAAAGGCCCTTTACCTCTAGTGGATGACTTCTGCGCGGTTCCCTCCGAACAGCTAGACACTGGTGTAAGGGAAGCCAAAGGTCTAAGAGGACTTATTAGGCAAATGGGAGGCAGTCCTGTTATGGGCAAAAAGATCGGAAGGCCGTCCAGTCAGAATTGAAATTGATTAGTTTATTTAGTAGGTACATTAAAGCATATAGCAATCACGCTCGATAAATTATACATTAAAGCATTACTTGTCACATTGGGTACTGATTATGTGGTCCCTTATTATGTTTGAACAAGTGAATTTGATGGTCGCCTAACCTCTGACTACCATGAAAGGAAACATAGTCATTATGCATAGTTATAAACACCTGCGTAACTTCTATAGGATCGAGAATAAAACGTTCCAATGACACGATATTTATATTTAGGCTATTGATTGGATGAATTTTAATGTACCCAGTTCTAAAAAGATCTAAAGAGTCCATGATATGAGTCTTAAGGCATGTTGAGATGGTGATGTTGCTATACCAAAAGACAATTGTTAACTTAAATAAGTAGTTTGAATGTATTTATGTATGTCGGCTGTAGCTAAGTGGGTAAGACCTCTTCTTATTAGAGCCTAGGTTCGAAATTGAGGTCATACCTAACAGACGTCCAAATTTTGGGGATGGGCACTCAAGCCTCTGACTACCCCACCACAATTAAAAAGGGAGTATGTATACACAAGTCGTGAAGCGTATGTATGTAGTTTTAATGTTTCTGTAATAATTAATAAAGCGAAATTTTGATATCTGCCCGACCTTTTATAGGAGATTAGGTATGGCGTTTTTGTGTATGGTAAATTGTAAATAATAATGATAATTTAAGATGTCAATATTGTTTCGTCTAAGTTTTAAGTTTGTTTTCAGAAGTTTAGTAAGTGATATTATTTTTAAGTGTATCTGTAAAGTTTCCTGTAAAGTTAGTAGGTAAATATTAAATGTGAATGACAGAGAATAAATCTTGTAAAGTTAGAATTTTATGTTTTATTTGTTGATATGATTTTGTTTTCTCTCGTGGCAACCCCAATATTCATGCTAAAGTGACTTAGAACATAGTTAACGTTTTTACGATGTTTTTTCTTCTATATTGTGTTGTGTTATATATACACGTGGACCTAGGTGGAATATGGACGAGACCTTATACATACATATACATTAACGTCCTTTAATCCCTTTCTGGGTGGGCAGAACCTTGGAGACATGAATAAATCGTCTTGGTCACTTAGTAGCATGTTTTAGACCTTTGCACTATGATTTGAAATAAAAATATCGTTCACTGAATTGTCGCGCTTGCTTTCAAGCTGTAAGTTAAATGTCCCTGAACATTCCCGATACAACTAAAATAAAAAAATGACAGGTATTTGTAAGACATTACCAACTACATAACTTATACATTTTTTATATTCCTTTACTTTATAATACCTGAAATATCCTTGCAAAATGAGTGAAGCAGCGGACTTAGATAGCTTGAAAAGGGCGCAAAGGCTGACTATGAAATGGTACTACGATAACATGATGCCAGTACTGTTAGCGGCGAAGGAAAAGCGTGTACGAGATGTCGATGCCCTTATTAATGTGACGAAGCAGTTCATTGATGTAAGGGTTTTTACGTAATAAAATAAGTTACTGCAATGAACTACTAACGTATTTACAAAGGTTCAACGTTACTTGATGGCTACGTTTCATCAAGTCAGCACATAAAGACGAAAAGGCACTAATTATAGCCCTTTCGGAAAATAGGCACGTTTCCGTACGATGTTTTCTTTTATGTACAAGTTATGACATATTATTTGAAAATGCACTTTATTTTTTACACACTAAGCGTTTTTTTCAACAACCAAAAGCATAACAGCAAAAAATAGCATTATTTACAAAGAGATACAATCCATATGTCAAAACCTAAATATATATGCCACTAAAAGACCAAGAAGATTATTTTATTTCACCAAGGTTATGTACACCCCGAAAGGGATTAAAGGACGTGAATGTATATGTATGAAATATTATCGTAAAATCAGATTAAAATGTTGGTTCAGTCTACATAGGACGCGTTGTCTGAATAATAGAAGAGCGGGCATGAAACGCTACATAAATACATCCATGAAGCAAGCAAAATTTTTCACGATCATCGTCCCGATCCTGCCAAACCACACTTCTTCGCTTCTTTGACACTCATACACCTTTTCATACATAATCCGCGGCATAATATGTAACTATGTTCATACATATGCATTTACATCCTCTAATCAATTCGGGGTAGACAGAACCTCGAAGATCTGCTTCTAAGAACGGTTTCCTACGAATATTACTTAACGTTCTTTTATCCCTTTCGGGGAGGACAGAATCTTAGAAACAAAATAATATCTCCTTGGTCACAAGTTGCTAGCCCATTGCCCAATGTATGTGTGACAAATTGTACGATATATTCAATCAGGTAATGGACGAACCACTGCCTCCGTTTGTCCATATAACGCCCCCTGAGGTGGAACCTCTAGAGGACATTAACCCCATGAAGCCAGTGGAGCCTGAAGTCAAGAAACTGTTGTACGGCAACGTCAAGGGAGCTACTGATGAGTACTTGAACAAGCGTTATCGGAAATTGCCAGAAGACAGGTGAGGACGTAATACAAGTTTGATTACTATAGAATTTAAGACGTTTTATAGGGAAAGTATGTTAAATTTATGGTTAATATCATCAGTATTTAAAATATATTTTTAATTTATGGTGTTAAATGTATTATTAGAGATCGCGCCACATACGGTGGCAGTTGGAGGCGTCGCCACAGTCGCGTAATTCAGTGTTACCAGTAAACGCGCCAAAACTAGCACTCACTGTGCCATACGGCTCGAAACATTATAGGTTTCATTTGTAACGATCTTTGGTTGCAGAGCTATAAACTCAAATAAAACAAATTAATATATCAAAGTCAAAATATGTTTATTATACTATTTCAAACATGATTAATAATTAACGGGACTTATCCTTCTTATTATATATTACATATATTATGTGTTCCTTCACTCTGTCCGCAATAGACCGTTTAGTCTGTTCGACATAGGATTTCCCACAGCTGCAATCAATCTTATACACACCCTTATATCTTATATCATGAGTATAAATCGCGAATCTCTTAAAACTATTATTTCAAACATGGCACTGAGCATTGTCTTTACATATTTTTTACCGAGGTTAGATCAGCGGAGACCCTAGCTTGGAGAAGAACTAACAAGAAACTCCGGAAATCAATTTATTATAATCACCCTTAACAAACATAAAAATTACAAAGAGTGGGCAAAAAACACAACGCTGGTAATACTAAATTTACTTTTCATACAAAATAACACGCAATGGCGGAAACGTCAAATTTAGTTCCAAGTTTGGCTACTGCCACCGTATGTGGCGGGTACTCTATCTATTTAACACCATAAATTAGAATGATGTATTATATTATAGATTATTGAGAATGATTGATCTTTGAATATCATAATTAGAGATCCGCATGGCAGTAGCCAAACTTGGAACTAAATTTGACGTTACCGCCATTGCGTGTTATTTTGTATGAAAGGTAAATTTAGTATTACCAGTGTTGTGTTTTTTGCCCACTCTTTGTAATTTTTATGTTTGTTAAGGGTGATTATAATAAATTGATTTCCGGAGTTTCTTGTTAGTTCTTCTCCAAGCTAGGGTCTCCGCTGATCTAACCTCGGTAAAAAATATGTAAAGACAATGCTCAGTGCCATGTTTGAAATAATAGTTTTAAGAGATTCGCGATTTATACTCATGATATAAGATATAAGGGTGTGTATAAGATTGATTGCAGCTGTGGGAAATCCTACGTCGAACACACTAAACGGTCTATTGCGGACAGAGTGAAGGAACACATAATATATGTAATATATAATAAGAAGGATAAGTCCCGTTAATTATTAATCATGTTTGAAATAGTTTAATAAACATATTTTGACTTTGATATATTAATTTGTTTTATTTGAGTTTATAGCTCTGCAACCAAAGACCGTTACAAATGAAACCTATAATGTATCGAGCCGTATGGCACAGTGAGTGCTAGTTTTGGCGTGTTTACTGGTAACACTGAATTACGCGACTGTGGCGACGCCTCCAACTGCCACCTTATGTGGCGGGATCTCTATACTGCGGTTTTGTTTTGGTAGTCTGTCACCTATATACTCGTATACTTCGTCCTACTAGAGAACTATACTTCGTCTACCTACTATTATTACTTATCAATCGAGGAATCCATATGCATTTAAATTTAGGAGATATGAAAGCCGAGTAGTCGTTAGATATTAAATAATCCTGCAAATACTTATAAACTTGCAGTGCAATATTACATACATGCATATATTCACGCCTCTACGTCTCCAACGGGATTAATCTATTAATCGTTAGCTGAGACTATTAATCGTCACCTGGAACGATCCTGACTCTCTCTTGCTTCACTCACACCCTTTAACCTTCTCATATATGCTCTTCTGTTCTTTACACAATTATTATTATTCAGTGTGATATTATTATTGTTATAAACTTCATGTAAAAGCGTACGATTTATTCAAGGTACTATTCCCGCGTGACAACAAACTACGATTACGGTTGGAACCAGAAGGCCTCAAAGCAACTCAAGAAGGGTGCTTATTTTGGTAAAATGAACCTCCTCAGAAACACCATGTACCGGAAGAATAACCCCTGGCCTGACCCGCCAGAAATCAAGAAACCTGCCGGAGTTGGTGCGCCTGACATCTGCATTACATGAAAATAATAATAGATGGCGTCAAAAATAATAGTTTATATTGTGTATTATATAAAAAATATGAAGGAAACTGGATCAGTTATAAATTACAAATATTTAATTAAATTAACCGAAATAAAACAAAGTGTTATTTATAATTGAGTTTCTATCCCATGAAGACTGTATCCGATTGTGTCCTACTAGGTATGATACCTAACAATGTGATTAAAAAGAGTGCCTTTTATTATGAGTGTGTGTTATTATTTAACGAAATTGGGTAAATGGAATATATTGGGCGATGGGCTAGCAACCTGTCACCAATGTGCCATTATGACCCCAATAGTATCTTCGAGCCTCTGCCCACCCAAAAATGGATTAAAGAACGTGTATGTATGTGTATTATAGTCTTAACGATTATGTTATATATGTATTAATTAGAAAGCAAATTCATTACAAAATAAACACTATCGTATAAAAATTCTTAGTTCATTTATTCTAAATTATCCGAAGGTAAGCCGTGTAACATTTTCCGTAAAAAACAATTTTCGTAAGTGCTTTCCTGATCAAACAATCTAAATCCGGCCTAAGGCATTTTGGGGAGGCTTCGTAAGCTATGTCCACATACTTTGTAATATAATTGACGTAGGTGCTAACGACTTAGCTACGAGTATATATAAATACGAGTATATACATATACACTAGCGACCCGCTTCGGCTTTGCACGGGTATAAAATATATATAGCCTACTCCACTATTTAATGGATGTTATTATACATATAAACCTTCCTCTTGAATCACTCTATCTATTAAAAAAAACCGCATCAAAATCCGTTGCGTTGTTTCAAAGATTTAAGCATACAAAGGGACAAAGAAAGCGAATTTGTTTTATACTACGTAGTGATATACTCGTATATTCACTTGCTCATTTGACACCTTTAAGTTGCTATTAGGGGTTTAAATATAACTTAGGAAAACAGGTGGTGGTAGTTGGACTATAGTTCATAAATATATTGAGATCACTAAGACACCTCTTACGACATGAATTTATGTTAAATTAGAAACTAAATGGCGTGAAGAACAGAAAATTTTGCATGAGTAAGGTTTATAGGCGTGAGTGAAGCAAGAGAGATTTGCCAGGATCGTTTCAGGTGGCAATTGATATCTCTATATCTATCTCATTGGGTAGGTAAATGCGTGAGTATATGTATGTATTTATGAATTGGAAGCATTATGGTATAGCAAATCTATTTTTGTTGTAATTGCGTTGACTCATCAGTTCTAGTTAAATAATCAAACTTAAGCTGCGTGTGGCTGATTTCTGGATGGGTGACCATCCGAATGATTACATGCTATTAGCTCGGAAAAGGAAAATGCCCCATCCTATTTAATTAATAGTCATTATCTATAATCGGTGATAAACCAAGGTGAAAGGATAATTCTTAGTAACTAGGAATTATATATCGACGACACTGACACAATTAACACTTTCAATAAGTGATATTTATTATCCTTATATTTAATAAAAATAATTTCATATCAATAAGTCTTTAACAACAAGTTTGTTTATTCCCATTAGTTTAGTTGGTGTCCCTAGCTATATGAAAGGCAGCTAGTTTCATGGTATTAACGTCGCGTCGCCGACTAACTTAGCACTCGTCTTGCAATCTCGATCATTAGAGGACTCTTGTGCATTGAATAAATAAGTCAAATGACTGGTGCATTCAGTAAACATTGAATTAGAATGAAGTATGGTACAATACGTGGCAGAAAAATAACATCACTAATGGGATATAAAACTCAACAAAGTTTTGAAATTCATACTCGTATTACATAAATAAGTTTATCACTTATTATTATGAAGGTTCTGTTCATCCTAGCAATGTTTTTTTTCATTTATTTAGGAAACAATTAGTTGTCCCATTCTAGAAAATAAGAAATAATTTACATAAAAAATATAAATAAAACATATAAATTATACACATGTATTTTTTTTGTCTCACTGATTCACCATACTACGTGGTTTTCGTAGTGAAATGATTCGTAGTCACAATAAATAGTAGTCGTCGTAGTCGCATATCATTATTGAGTAATATCAATCAGCTTGCGGCAGTCCACTGCTGGACATAGGCCTCCCATAAAATATTCTTGGACATGCTTTCTCTGCTTTTTTCATCCTTATCTTCATTGGTGCGTACTGTACATGGTGCCAAGAGCGTTAAATTGCGCCCCATAGCGCATTCACAGCTCATAAAGTTTATTTGACGACCCTACTGTTTGCGTCACTCTCAAGCTGCTACCCCTTCTTACGATCAACTATTGTAACTAAGTACTGTTGTAACAAAAAGTATGTATTTTATTTATTTTAAAGCAAACAGAATGATGGAGCACTTAGTGTAAAAATCTACCAATCTGCAGCTAAAGTTAGATTGTAAGTAGCGGAATTAATAGGTTGCAATATTTTATTGCAAGGTCATGATAAAAGTCTTCTAAACATCAGTTTAAAAAATACGAGTTTGTTTTCATAACCTTCATTTATCTGTTGGCAATTAGGAACATAATGATTAACACGACATGCGTTAATTAGTTATTATTAATCTCAGTTGTAGGGAGACCTTGATAACTTGGGCCATTCAAATACCACAATTTCACCAGCTAACTAGTACCCAACGTGACCAGTGATCATCGGATGAAAAGTTTGCCATTTCTTCGACCGTTGTTATCATTTTAATTCAACATAAATCTGTGTAGTACCTATTTCTTGCGGTTTTCGTGTGGGAGAGTTTTTACGAAGCACTTGAACTCTCAAATGTTTTACGATTACGCCAGAACAAAGCCTGCTACGGTGCTAACCAAACGAAAGGGCTATAAAGCCTTAAGTACCGTACTCGCTCTCTGCTATAATCGTAACTCAGGATATTTAATTACAATTACTTAATAGAGGGCGCTACTGTTGGTACTAAAACTCGGTAGTAATTATAACTATTCAATCATAAATCAGATATATTAAGTAAATTATTACTTGCAGTAATATTATCACTTATAAAGGATCATGTAACAAAACATAGACTGTTATGACTATTATGCTTTGAGAAGTTGTTAATTTCCGTAATTACGGAGGTGGCTATACCAACCTAAATCCATGTATTTATAACGACATTACCTAACATTATAGATAGTATAGTAAACCGCACTGATTTTTAAAAATATTTTTACCTAATTAGTATTTTAAATCATTCGACTAGTTAATCAGGATCATAATAAATGTAACATGAAATACCTACCTAACCATCTTTAGAGAGATGTGGTCAATGTTTACATATGCTAATCATTCGCATCATGTATTAAATTCGAATGACCAAACATTCGCCTACCTACGAATATTACCTAACAAATACTGTAGCTAGCGATGTTGCCAGTCGATTCCAATTATTCATGTTGTCAGGGTAACACCATTAATTAAAATGCGTGGATCCTCTCCGTTGTTGGTATGTATACACCTCAGAAATGTTCGCAATCAGTGTTGCCAAATTAAAGGCTTACCTCGATTTAAGGCGAATGAGCTTTCTAATTGTTTCCAATTGTAACGTTATGGGCCTATTCACAATATGTTAAAGGATTGTGAAGACAATACGATTAATTTAAAGACATACGCATCACGCCCGTTTGTCGGTAGGGGTAGTTAGAGATCGTGGACCCGCATCTGTACCGATCTTGACAAACTTTTGATTACTCACGATTAATTTGCTTTGATATAATATGACGTTCTTTTAGACATCTACACAGGGGTAGGTTGAGATCATATATTTTAAGTTTTCAATCAAAACATTTTTGGTTGGATTCTCGTGGATTTACGTGCCGTTTTTCATATGTATAACCGCACATATATGTGATGTGAATTTATATCATATCATATCATATAATACGATATAGGTTCTAAAAAACAATTGATTAAATTATCACGGTAGACGATCAAATGATCTTTATAATACAAAAGTGACATTGAAACAGAAAAACCAATAAACAGAAACATCTGAGTCGAAAACAAGTAAGTTCCTATATCAAATTGACCTATATAACATACAAATTAATTAATATACTTATCCCTAACTCTGTAACTCAATCAGTTTCCTGCCCTTAATTTGTTAGTTAGTTATTGTTTGAGGGAATTTAGGTCCTTAAAGGAAGCTATAATTTATTTTATATACATATGATGGTATAGTTAGGAGAAGAAAGGTCGTGAAGGAAATACAAGAAAAACATATACAGATCAAATTGGAGGCATTTGTTTAAGGTGATTGGTGTAGTGTGAATAAAAGAACATAATGTACGAAAAGGTTATCTAATATAATATATAATAGATGTTAGTGAAGTTAGAGAGATTCATCACGCTCGTTCTGTGGGAAGGGACCCAAGTATAATAATAATATAATATATAACATATATCGTGGTTCTATAACACTTCAGTAATGGGGGAAGTTCATAGTGAATTAGCAAAAGTCTCAAAATTTTCCTTTGATGGCAGCAAAAGTGACAAATTTCGCAATGACAATATTTAGTGGATTTGGCCCTCAAGTATGAATATAAAGGTAATACGTGTAAAACAAAATACACATCATATTTTAATGATACATAAATAAATATTTATACGATTGAATACGAGTATGTATTAGATACTTAATTGCCTAATTAATACCTAGTAACAGTAGCTATTACATCAAAGGAATAGCAATTGAGAGATTCCCTTCATTAAATAGTATTCGGTTACGGAGGTTTCAGGAGGCTTGTTAACAAGAGCCTTTGAAACCGGAACCTTATACAACCTGGGTTGAACAGATTAACGTCTTATTAAAAGGAAGTTACGAAGTCGTAAATTATACTACCCGTGCAAGTATAGGAGGTAAATGGAATGTTAGTAAGAAATATTATTTTTCTGGTGATATAATTATTTTTATTTAATTTGGTAATAAAGTTTTAATATTACGTGATAATACATTCTGCCTCTACAATTTTAGTGCTGATCTCACATAAATATAATGTATAGAAACTGTTGGTTAAAGCTTGCATGTAACAAAACTATATGCGTATATCCTTTAAGAAGTACGATTAACGTAACATAAACACAAAAGAAAGTTGTGTTACTAATTCACAAATATAAATATATTAAACTTTCAATATAAATGACTAGTCCGTAGTAGTGAATCTGCGATAACATTGACATTCATTCTCGAGTAGAGTAGTTATTTCCATACATCGTTTTATGTTTATATCGAGTCCCTGGAGATAAAGCATGGATGTGTTTGTGGCGGTCGTCTCGGCTTCTCGGCTCACTGATTTCCGGATCAATCCAATCCTTTCTGCTCCAAGGTTCGCTTTCATTTTGATTTGTTTGCTCCCTTGACCGTGCGAGACGGGCTTGTCTCGATGTTATTCTTAGACTGCTTTATAGATTGATTGCATGTAGAAAAAAAACTTAGAAAATATATCTATATTTATGTAAATATTCCAGAGCTTGGAAGAACAAATCAACATTAATTGAAGAAGTAAATTACCTTGTTCTCTGCGTAGTTTTAGAGGTGAAGTTTGTACACTAGTTGTAAAAATTTATATTGGGCGATAGGTTAACAATTTCTCAACGATTTGTCATAATAATATCAAAATAATCCAACTTGATCATATTATATTTGCTAGTATTATGCATGTGTGAAAAATTGATCGTTTTAGAGTACATGTAGCTGTGAAGATTAGGTAGTATTGTTTTTTGATACCGCATTGGAGTTATTTAAATCTTGTGACCTTTGAAAACAGAAGTTTTTGTACCTTTTTAGAACCCTATTTATAAAGCTCAATCTATCAATTACTTTGGATACGCTACGTTCAAGTTGAAAGAAGTTTATGAATCTCTTCATCATTTATCTTGATTGATCGATCTAACTAGTAATTGTATTTATTGAAGTACTATATAACTGTATTTATTTGACTGTATTTATAGTAGCTACAGATTATAGATACAATGCTTGTAACACATTTAAGGCTAGAAAATGTCCCGTGATGGAGATCAATATTTAAGTTAAACACGAATAATGTATCTATAATCTAATGTATCTATTATGACAAAGGTCCTAGGTTCGAATCCTGGTATTGGCATGTACCGCTGAATTCAATTTAAATATGTGTTTTCATTTACGTACATAATTTATAGTCGTTAACGATGAGGGAAAACATCGTGAGGAAACATGCCTATCATACACAATAGCCAGTGCCTATATACGGCGATACTGTTCAATATCTATTTCATTGGGTGCTTTCTATTTAGTGAAACGTGGGCTTTGAGTGACCCATATTTAACATGCCTTCGAAATTTCGGAGACTATCTACTACACCGCCGCATTAAATAAGGAGTGTGTATGCATAAGTCGTGAAGCGTGCGTATGTATTATTACAAAAATATTTCTATATATTTTTTTTATTTTTTTTCCATTGAAATATTAGTAGCGTAATACAAAATACGTATGTACTATTTGTCTTATAACAAAGAAGCGTGTTGAGAGATTTCAGGGCACCGTAAGCCGATTTCTACGTGAACATAATTGACTTTGACGAATTCGCGAACAGCTACTTTATAAAATTCCCGTAATTGGATTTTACCAAAATTACTAGGGTTTTCGCGAGAAAGGATAAAATGAGTGATAAGTTCTCTCAGACAAGGAAAACTTGTTGTTTTGCAATAAGAGAAATTTTATTACTACTATGTTTAAATTATGATACTAATTTTGTTGCGAATATCCAATGCACTCTCTTAAACGATGGGCTAAAAACCTGTCACAAAAATTTAAAATTATCTAAAGGTGCCGAGGAAATGTTGTGCCTTTGAAATCTCTCCACCCTGAAATAAATTAAGCTAAATACATACATACACACCACGCCTGATTCCCGGTAGAAGCGTAGGCAGTGATCAAGGAACCCCATTTGTTCCGATCCTGACAGACCAGTTTCGCTTCATTGACACTCATACATCTTCTCATACACTCTCGGCGGTTATAGGTACTCCTAACGTCACCCTTTATTCTAAATAGCGTCAATCTGACTGTCATATGTGTTATTAAGCTAAATATGAAAAGTATTAGTGAAACAGTCATGTTGCTGTCATATACGTGTATATATGCATTCACGCCCTTTAGTCCCTTTCGCGGTGGACAGAACCTCGGAGATATATTATCTCCTAGGTCACTTTTTAACATTAATATTGAGGGTACATCATGGAACACTGGTGAAAGGTTGTCCATCGCCCAATAAAGTCCCTCGGTCACCTCCTATGACATGCCGGGAAGAACGGTAGTTAAACTATCTTTTACATCCCAGATGAGCACAGGACCATATCGTCGTTGCGCCTGGAACAACCGATGAAGACAAAATCGTAACTTTTGATAAAAGGCATTTTAACTGCAAGGATGCTTTCATAGTAAAACCGATACAATTTTTCTTAGAAAATCGTTTATCGGTTTTTCCTGGCGCAACGACGACATGCTGCTATCATTTGTACCAATAATTGTACTTACTAATGGGACTACTTAGACAATTACAATATATCCCTTGAATATTAGAAAAGGGTGACCTTAGGAGTACCTATAACCACCGAGTGTGTACGAGTATAAGAAGACTTATGAGGGTTAATGAAGCGAAAGTGGTCTATCAGGATCGGGACAAATGGGCATCCGTGATCTCTGCCTACCCCTCTACAGGGAATCGGGCGTGATGTGTATGTATATATGTATGTAATAATAGCAATTGGGTCCCACAAAAACCAGTGGCTATTAAGTCACATCAATCACGATGACGTGTGCTAATCCAAAAGAGTGTATGCTTTGTACGTAAGTTACGGCTACCTACATTAAAATAATCCCAAATTAGATTTCCGGCTTATTGAAGAAATACGAGAAATATTTACGAAAATATAACATTGAAAGGTTATTGGTAAAAGGCTATTGGTATTTATATTGGTAAGGGATGTTTTTATAACGAGAATCATTATTTATGTATACGTATATGTTTGCATCGGTGTACGGGATTCAATTCGTAGCAAAGAGAACTGTGGCGACACAAAATATTTACACCTTTATCATAACTATACGGTCTGATTGAGGTAATCTCTTGACAATTTGTCTGTCTCTGTTCATATGTAAATGTAGTGTGTGTGCAATAAAGAATAAATATATAATATAACTATTTGGGTTAAACACTGATATTGGTAACACGTATTATAGTAGATTTAATTGGCCGTTAGTTCTTCAGACGCGTATCTTATGAAATGAAATGAGTTTAATTTCGTAGTTTATTTACGTATCGCGGTTAGGTAGGGGTGCCGGTCCAATAAGACATCCCAGTCAGATAGACGCCATATTGAAATAGAGTGATGTTAGAAGTACCTTTATCCGCCGAGTACGTATGAGCAAATATATAAGTGCCAATGAAGCGAAAATGGTTTTACAGGATCGGGACAAATAATAATCCGTGATCTTTGTCTACCCTTCTACAGGGAATCGGCGTGATGTTTATGTATGTATGTTCTGTACTAATATAGAGCTAGCAGATAAAAGCTAAATACAGTTATTATCTCACTATGTTTTGATTTTTTTTTAAATTATCTAAATTTGATTAATCTATGTTTATTCAGATTTTTTTTGTTTAACTCTCCTACTATGCCACATTAAATAGTAGTTGTTAAATATATCCGTATATTATATATGTTCAGTGTTATGTTGTTTATTTATCCATTCCGCGTTTCCTTCACACTTCCGTAATCTTCAGTGAGCAGAAGTCAATTGTATCTCGTAATGTAGTTGAAGACAGACCATTTGAGTGCATATTCACGGCTGAGCGCCCGTCTGCTTCATAGTTTGATAGAAGTACGGAACAAGGACTGTTTATTGTACGAGCCATCGCCACTTTACACAAATATACATACATACTTGTAATCATGTTCTTCAATCCGTTTCAGTATGGATGGAATTTCCTTGGGTTTTGTTACTATATTATTTTAGTTACCAGTATCAAGCTTTATTTGACTGACATTAAATTGTAATTGGTAATTTTAGTTTTGTATAAATTTTTTTTTATAATCATACATTAATATTATCATGTCTATTATTGTAATGTGGATTCTCAATAAAGGAATATTATTTTTAACTCATTTCTCTATAACTTAAAAGAGAACACAGTTGCAAAGTTGATGTTTTGATTAAAACTTTTATTAGATTTCTGGATCAATCAATCAGCCTATGTCAGTCCACTGCTGGACGTAGGCCTCCCCAAGGTTACGCCACAAAACACGGTCACTCGTGGCCCTCAGCCAACCACTACCAACGACCTTTTTATTTTTTGATTTCTGGATGCACATCCTTATTTAGCTTTAGCATATCTACTGGGTTTATGATTGAATTGTTGTTGAATAATGTTTGACAAGTTTTTAGATCATAAAATCCTTTCAAAGACAACCTGAATTCATCGAATTCCCACAGTCCCTCAGTCGCCTTAAAGGATATTTTATTTAAGTCCCAATTTACCACAGGACGTTAATATTCTATAACATAACTTGCATAATTTAAAGACACCTTACGTTGTAAGCTCACGAAAGCCAATTTGGCTCAAGAATTATATTTCACAAAGGGTCCGTGGTTCCACTAATTAATGGCGAGATGCAAAATGGAAGCCAATCTGTTTTGGTACATTCCTGAGGTTCAATATTATTAATAACAAACAAATAGTATATTGAGAATTGAAAGCTACTTTAAATAAACATATTCCTTCTCTTCCTAGATTTATTTTGTTTTTTTCATTTAGTTATTACTAGCGACCCGCTCCGGCTTCGCACGGGTATAAAATATATAGCCTACTCCACTATTTAATGGATGTTATTATACATATAAACCTTTTTCTTAAATCACTCTATCTATTAAAAAAAACCGCATCAAAATCCGTTGTGTAGTTTCAAAGATTTAAGCATACAAAGGGACAAAGAAAGCGACTTTGTTTTATACTATGTAGTGATGATAATGGATTCTTAACTAGTATGTGATTTCATCAGTATGACTAATATTAGTCTTTCTATTCGGCATATTGTACGAGGTTACTAAAGGATATGCTAAAGGGGGTCCCCGATTATAATGACGAGATTATGTATCTCGAGGCTTCTGTCCACCCCTAGAGAATTCGTTGGACGTAGGTAAATAAAAATATTGAATTGTTTCATAAATACTGAGTTTCTTAACAATGTTACAGTTAAATTGCTTTTGTTACTTGACTTCATTTTACTTAAAAACATTTCTGATTATACAAAGCCGCTCTGGCAATTTAAAAAGTAAATAAAAATCGCGTTTATGCAAACCGGATTATGCAAATGCCGAGATAAAATCAATCACCGTTCAGAATGTAAACGGCGTATACTCCAATCCTTTCAAGTTACTTTGAGACACGTTGTTTCTGCGAACTTGGAACGTTATGAAAGCTCTCAGCCTTTGCAGATTTCAGTCACGATTGTACTCTCCCGGCAGACACACGTCTAACCAATTCGAATGGAAAAACTTATTTCGTAAACTAATACGACAAATATGTTGAATAAAAACAATAGTTTTTATAAAAATAGTACCATAAAAGTAACTTAAACATTAGTTTTGAATAAAATCAGCTGATAATGTTTGTTTTGGTGGGAAAGTTATTTTTTATTTTCTTTCTGCAAAGGCAAGGGGTGGTTGCCAATAAGGTGTTAAAAGTAGGAGTGCTGATGGCTTCCAGATTAGATTCTCCCTTTGATCTGGAGAGATGCGGTCCAGCTGTAGATCTGGCGATCGAGAATGTCAACTACAAGTTTCTGTCTCATCATGGTGTTGAGTTGCAGAAGGTACAAGGAAGGTAAGTAGCGACAGAATAGAAATCATAAATACATTATATCTAACGTTTTTCCGAACGTGATAGAGGAGATTCATATGTCTATTTTCCGGATTTTCGTGTTAAGTGATTACCGATACCAGTAACTTAAACATACGTTTCAAAAACTTTATCCTCTTAATAGTAAAAGTAAAGACACGAGCTCAAGCTCGCAATTTTAATGTAAGTGATCCATGGCCATACCAGATTCACATTTTACCGGATAACACGTATCAGTTATAGTATCTGGTAATTGAGCACACATGATCTCTGCCTAGCCGTCATAGAAAAACGGCCATGATATTTTTGTTTGTATATTTATTAATATAATAAGTAAGGTAACTTATATTATCGAGTATACCGTTCAGCACCTCCCTATTTGATATTAAATTTCACTCTGTCGAGATGAATCCTACAATAGATGTTTACGGAGCACAAATGCACAGACTCTTTTGAACCTTAGATGATATTGACAGGCTGAGTCAAGGCTTCCTTTTGAAGAATTTTAAATAAATTATTATTCCTCTTCTACACTAAAGTATGAAAACATTAAATATTAATGTTAAATGAAGTTAGGTATACGGTGGTTAATTGTAATTATATAGTTCATGATAACTGGTTTTATGTATCTTGACTCATCCTTCAGAAAACAAGTTTCAGTCAAAGATATTTTCTAAAATATTCATAAATGTACACATGTATGATATAATAGAATGCTGCATTTTATATTAAAATCATCGACGTATTTCAGCATATTTCAGTCACTGTATCAATGGGTTCAATCAAAACCCGAAACATTTATAAATTAAAATAAAATTTTTGATTGTGATGTACATTGCATTGTAGCAATAAAAATATATTTTTGAAATGTACCGGATAATATGGTGCAGGGAAAAACGTGAAGAAACCTACCTTTTCTTCGAACACGTAATAATCAGTACCTAATTGTGACACGGCTTACCTAACACTAACCTAATGGAGTACTAAATATGTCAACACGTGCGTTCGTGGTGGGTCTAGAAGTCCTACATACGCTATTGTAGAAAAAGACTTCTGAACCTAACCTGACTAACGTGCGCCTCTGACCACTCCGAACCCTTGTACCCACTGATACAGAGTTACCCCTAACTAAGCAACACCGAATTACCACGTATGCTAGTATAATGTTACTAACATATACAACCTCCTTCTAGCTACCCATCATGTTCGGGAGCCATAGCCCCAGGTCTAGCCGCCGACATGCACTTCAAGGATGACGTCATAGCCTTCATAGGCCCTGCCTGTGCCTTCGCATTGGAGCCTGTGGCCAGACTGGCTGCCTACTGGAACACCCCTATCATTACGGGCATGGGAGATCAGGTAAACATATTCATAGATGTATCGTGGACAGAACTTTGGAGATATAATATATCTTCCTAGGTCACTTACTACCTTCGCAATAACGGAGATGGACACCTGTACCTCTGACTACCCCGCAAGGGTTAATGGTCGTGAACGCGTTTGTCTTTTTGTTTTGTCTATTGGGGCTGCAATCAATAGCCTGCATCCAAAGTTACATGTGGTTTTCCATGTCTAAAGGTTAAATGAACTGACTATTGCTTATTTAGAAGAATGGCAGATACAATGTATTCCTTTTTACAAGTAAACGGGACTTATAGCGAATATTTAATAAATTAAATGTTACCTTTATTACCCGACGTTGACAGATTTCTTGTAAAATGAATTAAAATCGCGAGGCTCTCAAAAATATATTCATTCACCCTAGAAGTGTGTGTTTCTTTTTAATGCTTTTAAATGTTAACAAACAAATAAAAAATACATTTTCCCCAGAGAGCGAAAATCGGAAAGTATATTATGTCATATTTTATGAAACCTCTGTTGTATATATACAACAATAGAACGATTGGGTCGCTGAAGTACTCAAATTAATGGACGATTTTTATCCTGGTGTTTTTGTTTTATGAATGTTTCGGTGTAAAATTACTTTCCGTTTTTGATATGTTTTGCGTTTGAAAGAGTACTCTATATGTAGTAGTAGATACAAATAAAACGTATATAAAGTGAATAAAGAGTGTGAAAAGTAAGACTTTTTCTTCTTTTATTTTTTTTTTCTTCTTAGAAAGAATTTATTATCTGAAATACTTTCAATTTACAAAAAATAATAAATTTCAAGAGTAAATATATTATCGCATCATTCATTATCTTTGTAGTTTTGAGATGAAGAAAAAGGGAGCACAATAGAATGCATATAAGAACCATTCGTTCTAAAAACCGACATTATCGATTGACTGGAGTAATCCTGTGATAGCTTGTCTTTTTACTAGGGTATTAGTTTTATCTACGCAGAAGTGTCTGTTCATTGACAGAAACGAAAGTAGTTTGCTACGATTGGTAAAAATAGTGATTCGTAATCTCTTTCTGCGCCTGAAGGAAGCAGACTTGGATTGTATGTATGTATATATAAATAATTATCGTCATATTATAGGAATGTCAGAAGTACCTATAACGATTAACTATAACGATAAAAATTATATGAGGAGGTGTAATAAATTCGACGTAGCTCAGTTGTTTGGAGCGTGACTCTGTATCAGTGCGTACAGGGTTTAAAAGGGTTTAGATCCCGCTTGAGCATGTACCAAAGAAAATGAAGTGTAATGAATTTCTATATAAATTTTCTTAATAACAAACATTCACGAACAGGTAAAAGACTTTTCTTGTAAATGGCGACATGGCTTATCACCTGTCACATTGAGTACTGACTATCTGTTCAATACGTGGGTTCGAGGTGGCCATATAATTTTTACCTTCGCTATTGTGGAGATTGACACCTGATGCTCTGGACTATCCCGCAAGGGTTAATGGTTGCGAACGCGTTTGCCTTTTTTGAGCAGGTGCATGGATGTCAATGAAGAGACAAAAAAGATCAGTGTTCTTTGCTACCCCTCTGTAGAGAAACGGGCGTGATGTGTGCATACATATGTAGATATAGTATAGATCTAACTTCGTTGGCTTAACAAAGTTTCTATGCGAATATTTTCTAGATATCTTTACTATATGGTAGTATTTAAACGTACATCAAATAATACGCAAATGCTCACTAAAAATACTGTTTTGTACACCAAAATAATACAGTCCCAACCCAAACCTAACCTTTGTTGTGCGTTTAGCTATATTTTGGTGTACATTTCAGTATTTCTAATGTGCATTTAATTATGTTCCTTTACTATATAGTAAGGGCTGAAAAGCAGCTAGTTGTATTCTATTCTAAATCAGACTAGCGCGACGTTTGTAAACAAGTTCACAACGAGAGAAAAAACAAAAATACTACTCCATTTTCCACTTCCAAGTTGTAAAACATAAATATTGCTGAAACATGAAATTTCAATTTGCATCGAAATGATAAAAGTTGGGCGCGAAATTAAAGTTTTGTATTGTACTTTTTGTTCGGTAATACATGTGTGAAATTGGGTGCTAACATATAACATGTTTACTATGAATATAACATGATCCAAAGTACTATTCATTATCGTTATGGTATCCCTTCATCATCATCATCATCATCATCTTATGGTACCCCAGTGGTACAAAGGGCCTTCGTGAGACGTCGCCAACCGCTCCTGTCCTGTGCCTTGCACTCCACGTCCCTCCAACTCAACCCAGCCGCCCTCAACTCAGCGTCGACTGTGCGCTGCCAGGTGTGCGCCGGCCGGCCTGGGCGTCTGCTCCCGTGCGGCCTCCATGTGTATGCTGCCCTGGCGATGTTGTCTTCCGGTCTTCGGAGTGTGTGCCCTATCCACTTCCACTTACGCTGAGCGATTTCACGCTTGATTGGGACTTGGTGGCATTGCTTCCATAGATCCTCGTTGCTGATAGTGTTCGGCCAGAATATGCGAAGTATGAACCTCAGGCATTTGTTGACGAACACTTGCAGCTTGTTCGTCAGTCCCTTTGTCTCCTTCCACGTCTCGCTGCCGAAGAGCAAAACAGACTTCACTATGGAATTGAAGAGAGAAATCTTGATCCGCCTGGTAAGCACATTAGAGTCCCAGACCGGTTTTAGCTTGGCAAAGGCGCCTTTCGCTTTCCTTATTCTGGCGTCAACGTCGTCACTAGCTCCACCACTATCAGTCACCATGCTGCCGAGATAAGTGAACTTTGCGACAGATTCTAGTGGGGCACCGTTGAGCATTACAGGCCGATTCTCACATGACTGAATACGCATTTCTACGGTTTTCTTAGCGTTGATTCGTAGTCCTTTCTCTTGAGCTTCCTCTCTTAACAAGTCAAGTTTCCTTTGGAGATCGGATAGTGAAGACGAAATCAACACTATGTCGTCTTATATGGTATCCCTTCAGGGGTAGTAAATGCTTGGTGTGTAATTACGAAATATTTTAAATATGGTGATCGCTGCCTGCTCCTCTATAGGGAAGCGGCCGTAAATATACGTATGTATATATTAATGTATGGTTCAACAAATTATTACAATATCATGATATGATCCGTGTTAGTTTCTCTCGGCATGTCCTGAGGTGACCTAAGGATCTAGGGTTAAATTGAATCTTTCGAAAAGTACGTGTTTCAAAATGATAATGATGTTTTCTTATAGTGTCTAAGGACATATATGTAGTTGTGTCCACCATGAAAGGGATTCATTTATATGACTGAAATATTTTTTAATCTTTTGAACAGAAACAGAAACATCCTACTTATTAATAAAATATCTAAAACTGTACATAGTTTCAAACATTTCCTTTCTCAATCAATATTTTAAAAGGATGTTTATTTACTTTTTGTAATTAACTCGCGTAGTAGAAACTTGGTAATAAGATCCGTGAAATTTCCTGTGTTGTGGAAAATCACGGCAGACGGCGATGTTTAGAAATCCTACACCTCTTCTACTTATCACAGTTAATTACTTTGATTTTCTCGAACATATGACGTTTTCTTCAACTAAAGTAAACAAAAGAAGTACTGAGACGTTTACTATTATGATTATTTATTTTTATTATTGAAAATGTAGATGTATAACTCTCATACTTTTCAGATTAATATTAAAAACACCATTAAGTTCACTACAGAAAGCATGAAAGCTTATATGACATACCAAATATGACTGAGTTATTTTATATGTGTTTCGACGTCTAAAAGAGCTGATAATGTATGTATCGATTTCACCTTTCAAATTGAATAAAAATAAACGTATTCATTTTTTGAACAATCATTCTACGTCCAATAGAATGAAGCGAGAAAAGATATTGAATAAACAATATAATTTCCCTCGAAAATGGGTTTGAAGTAGCTTTTTACCCGAAACCCTTCGTTTATGCTGCTGTAAATAACGCGTCGTGACATGAATTTGTGACATTTATCTTTATTTTACAAGGATAAGAGAGTGTTTTATTTATTTTTGTCCACCATTTGGACCTTTTAGCACTACGTTGACTTATTGTCAAATATTATGGACACTCTTCCAAAAAGTTATTTAATTTATACAAACAAATATGAATTGTAAGAAAATAAAATTAAAACGTCTTTAATTATATATATCCAATTTTAAAATAAAGGTTGGGATTGTATTATATTCATAACGTTTTGCTTGGCTTCCAGACAAACTCGGGTATATTGAATGATTCTACGGGTAAATAAACGAAGATTTCCTCATAGTAAAATATGCGAAATGTTATTGCCGTCTATTTAATCTTTCGAATACTTTGTGCCGCTACCGAGTAATTACAGTAGTCAACTAATAGGTATAATATTACTTACTGTCATTGTAAGAGAAAGTGTTCTCAAAGGGACTGATTTAGTTAGAACTAGCCTTAGCTAGCCCAGACTTTTACTAGTCAAAGTGCCTAAAACAATGTTCCGAGGATTCTACACTAAATATTTCAGGTAAACTTTAGGCTATAATCCTAGGTATTTCAATAAGCTACCTCAAGGCATTTTGAGTACATTAATATGTTCTAAAGATATTTTATGAGGTAGCCAAAGTCATTAAGTCGGGTAACAACCTACACAAGGGGTCGAAATCAGATTTATTAATATTCTATGTCACGTAATACACACACTATTTTGTACATTTCATTCACACACGACGTACCTGTTTCACTACAGATATAGTAGGAGGGTAAATAGGGATCATGAATCCTCATTTTATTCGATCCAGGTTAACCATTTACTTTACTTGACATCATTTAATCCCTTCCAGGCAAACCATTAACCTCATTTGACATCCATACAGCTTCTCATTCACACTCGGTCGCTATAGAAAGTTCTAACATTACCCTTTTTAGTATTTTTTACACTATTTGTGACGAACCTTTTACGACCACCTGTGTGCGCTTATTAATACATTTCATTCTTTGTATAATTGAATATTAAAACACCAGAACGTATTTCGGGGAATACCATGTAAAGATCCACTTAAAGAACATCGAATACTTCGCATTGGAATTACCGATACAAGTAACACATTCACAAAGCAGACGTTCTTAGAAGTACCTCATCTGTATGACTTTAGGATGGTAATCACTTTCTTCAAGAAGTCTTAGAGATCTTATAGCTATCAAGATAGTCTGATCTTGAATTTAATTTATTGAATGTTACTCCGTTCGGTTTTACATACCGTTCCGAACTATCGCTTAGCTAGCTGCTTTTCTTCCCGACAAGTCTTAAGGGGCGACTAAGGGACTCATGGTAAAAGGCATTGGACAATAGGATAGCGTCTTGCTACTGATATTAAGATTATTATATAACGCACAGTTAAACTATAAAACTACAAAGATATTATGTATTTTTCCTGGATTCCGTCCACTTTAAAAGACTTTACATGACTTTATTTTCGTGCTTGTAAATGGCTGTCTCATTGAGTACTGACTATCTGGTCAACACGTGGGTTCGAGGTGGCCATAAAAATACTACCTTCCCAATTGCAGAGATGGACACCTGAACCTCGGACTACCCCGCAAGGGATAAAGGTCACGTCTGGTTGTCTCTTGATATGTATTGTGTATAAAATGGAGTCTAAATGCACTATTTTTCCAGCCTCCGTCTGAAGGTGAGTTGGCGGCTCCAGTTGGCGTGTTAAGCAGGATGCATCGCCTTAGGAATCTGAGAAAGGGATCACAGGTGAGATGACTCTTTAACGTTGATACTACTTATTTAAAGGTGTACTGATGAAAGATGAGACTTCAGAAATACCTACCTACTTATATGTACCTTAGAGATAAAATATTTATATAAACTGTATATTGAGTTCTTATATAGAATCTATTGGGCGATGGGCTAGCAACCTGTCACCAATGTTCTATTATAACATTGCAACCTCAATTCCTCGATTCATGCTGATAAGTGATCTGAGATATTATATCTCTGACGTTCTGTCCTCCCCGAAAGGGATTAAAGGACGTGAATTTATACGTTTGTATATAAATGAAGTTTTATAAATTGGAAAAGAATCTGCCGCAACGGCGTGTCGTAAGTATGGGTATTATTGATGAATAAATAAATAAATACCAATAACACACTAGGATGGTGGTTTATAAATAACCCGCAATTTTTCAGAACAATACCTTAGTATTTCTAAGAGAAAATTCCTCTTATTTCTGTGTTTCTAGATAATAACCGAGATTTTCTTAGCCTGTAAATGTAATGCTCGTACATTAGGCACTTTTATAAGAAGGCACATATTTTTCTTTGAAATTATTATATATTTTGGGCAAATCAAAATTTGATATATGTTTTTCTTTGTCTTTGCTGTGAAAGATTTTATTTAATATTGTTTATATACATATACAATTACGTCCCTAAATCCCTTTCAGGGTGGACTGAATGATGACACGACGATATCACCTAGTTTGTCTTCAAATCTCTGAAATATACAAGTTGTATTATGTCTTCGGTGTATTTTTGTAATTGTAAAATAAACGTTTTTATGATTATAGTTTTAAGAGATTCGAGTTTTATACTCATGATTAATAAATAATGAGACTTATCGCATAAGTTTTTATATAATAAAGTTACCTTTATTAACTCGACGTTTCGGCTACTTTGCAGCAGCCATTTTTTATTATTATTTATTATTAGTTCACTTTTTAGTAACCAATATTGGGTTTGTGATGTCATAAGGAATGTTTGTGAGGAGTTGCTAGCTTATCGCCATTGTAGGTTACGAATTATGTTAACTCGTTTTGATAAATAATAAATATTAGTTCCCCTAGTCCCTACGACATACTAAGAAAAACGGCAGCAAATTAGCATTTTTTTTACGTCCCAGCCTCGCACTGGACAAAATCATATTATATCTAAGTTCTTCTTAGTATTTACTGTGAAACATTGCATTAACACATCCACGGACGATTCGCCTCTCGACGATTCATTCGTCTACCCTAATATGGCATCCCGCCGATGGACGTGGATCTTCTAACAGCCATAACTGTCGTTTCGTTCAGAAACGTTTTAGTCTTCATACATTATCTATGAACTAATATATCGTGTGTCACAACACGAAACATCTCAATTTCACACCGTCATCATACCAAAAGTTTTTGTGAACAATTTTCAAACGTTTGTATGTGTGTTTCACGCACACAGCAATACGGAACCAATCGTGTCACTTCGGCTATGTCCGTTAACTTCTCAAACTAAATCTATCAATCAGTATTGCAGTGTCACAACGCATGAGTTAACGTATATTTTGTTCCATAATTGTCACCGTAAAAAACATAAATAAACGTGAAATGTGAAACTAAGGTAAGTCAGTGTTTTGTTTTTCTAAATATATTTTTGTTTACTTTGTGTAGACAATAATTAATATATAATATAATACATAAATAAGAGAGTAAAGGTTTTTGAATCAATTTATCATCGTAAAATTATAATTTTATCAGCGAGTGCAATATGCAAATTAATGCCTAAATATTATATTATCAATATTATTGCTTGCTTGTTTATATTCTAACACCATTACTACATGTAGGTACTTGCATATGATTGAAATGAATTATTATCATTACAGATGGATTCAAAAAAAACAGAACGGTTATGCAAGGGAAAAAGACGTCTTCAGTTATTTGATGATGACACTGAATCGGAAGATAGAAACCATGATCCTTTTAGTGACGAAGATGGAGAGTATGGATCCGATGGGAACTATGAACCGGACAACGCAGATAGTGATTCCGAGTTTGAGATATTCAACATTAGACCTCGCACACTACAACCATCGAACGATCCTGATATATGTTCCGATATTGCAACTGGTGGTTCAGGTTTAGAAGACAGTGATAGTGAGTCTAACTCTACAGACACCGAAAAAAGTCAAAATAGGTCATCAGACTCAGAGCCAAACCTTGAACAAAACCTTAGAAGCAGCCCAGGCTCCCAAAACCATGAAGAACATCCAAGAAGCAGCCCAGTTTCTCCAAGCCACGAAGAACGTTCAAGAAGCTGCCCTGATTTGAACCTGTCTGATATTATACCATACTTATTGTAATATTAAAAAGTGCTACTTCATATTAAAAGTTGATTACATAAATTACCTATATTTGTTTCATTTTACCATTATAGCTTGAGTAATGTACAATAAACAGAAATTCAAGTGTTACACTATAAGATGATATTATTACCAAACATGTAATCATTATAGTGCAACAACTGAAGTTCGGTTTACTGCATATATATCTGCAGGCGCTATCGCTTATATACGTAACTGTCACAACGCAAGGGCTTTTTGATGAGCAATGCGACACATCGCCTATTGGCGGTATCGCCTTAAGCCGTAACTGTCACAATGCATCGGTTTTTTTATGCTTAAGATGACGTTTCGCCTGTTGGCGGTATCGCCTATAGATGTAGCTGTCACAGTTAACATAACATTGACCTCATGTTGTGCTGTTCCGTCAATAGACGAAGTATTAAATTATATGAAAAATTATGGCGTCACAGGCTCACAGCGGAAGGCGACAGCCGTCCGTGAACGTGTTAAACATAGCTTATGTGATAAAAATGCTGAAATAAACTGATTATAAATAGGATAAAAATACAAATTACATAATACAAATAAATATCGTACAAGAAAAAGAGGATCTTTTGAAGAATGATCTGGCTTTACTGCTTTTATATTAGAGAAAAGGCACGTGACGTATCAAGTTTTACGACTTCATGAAATAGTACTACTCTAGTCACTGGATACACGTGTTGGATGAATATGAAACATTTTTTCCTTATTATACGATGAAGTGTGACATTATTAAAGATTCGTAATACTCTCTTGATAAAATTATGAGTATCGTCTAATAATATATTTTTATATTGTAAATGTAAAAACCTTAATTTAATTAAATATAAAAAATTCCTGGAGCTTATATACGTAAAATCATGATAAATATTTCGGATTGGACAGAAAAATCAAACATTATTTTCTTTGACACTTTTAGTATTAAGCATTGAATAATTATTATCGAAGTCTGTTTTGGTGTATAGGTGACAAGTTCCTATCCCAAAAACCATTCGATGAAATTGTTCCCTAGTCGCCTTCAACGATATGCCATAAGAACGGAAGTTATTTTTACGTCTCAAAATAACATGGGATATTTCTATTGGGTAATGGCCAAGTAATTTGTCACTTATGTTACTTATATATGCTACAGTGACGAAGTAGATATTACGTCTGCAAGGTTGAACTAATAAGTAGTTTATGTACCTATCTATCATTATGTAGAAAACTAATATGTAACTACTACCCAATTCAATCAAGTCAAGTCAGTTTTTTAATGATTATTGTAAATGAATATGTACAGCCAACGCTAAAAGTGCAGTCCCAGGAACTTTTTATAAGGTTTACGTTTATAAAAACAAAAAATAATTTTAATTTCGAAGCTCGCGAATGCATAGTGGCGCCAGTTTTAAAATGTAAACCTTATAAAAAGTTACTGGGACTGCACTTTGGCTGTACATACGTATTTGTGTTATTATTGCATTATTCAAATCTTAACTCTGATATATCGTGTACCTCTTGTTCCTAGCCCCAAACCCTGTTCAATGACAAAGCAAAGTACCCCACGTTGACTCGAATGTCGTACTGCCAATGTCGCCTGCCCCGGGTGTTCACCAGCGTTTTTGAGAGGTTCAGCTGGTCACATGTGGCTCTACTGCTGGATAAGTCGGACTTGTTCTCTTTAACTGTTGGTAAGTACTTGTCTCGTGCTAAACTACACGTATAAATGATGCTGAATAACTGGATTTATTCTCAGAATGAAATTAAAGGCGAAATTAGAAAGAACTAGGGATTATTGGGCAATAGGCTGGCAACACCTGACTTTAGAGAAGTCACCTTGTTGAGGGTTAAATGATGTTAAATTAAACAAATGACACATTCGTGACATACACGAGAACTTGACTGATTAAAGCTCTAAAATTGTGTTGTGATTACAGATATTATTAAATTATATTAAAGTAACGACAGTTTTTAGTTATAGATATTTCACATCCCTAATAACTTAAATGACAGAAAACGTATAATATGAAACTTATAGTCTTATATACCAGAACTATAATAGCCTAATTTTAAAATCATTGTTGTCTTGTCTGATAAAATACTTCTATTCATATTATACTTCATATTAATAGTTCCATTCGCAGTTTAAACAATAGTTCAGAATTTCCAGAGCCATGCAATCAATCTAATACTAGTCCACTGCTGGACGACGGCCTCCCAAAGGTACGTCACAAAACACGATCATTCGTGGCCCTCATCCAGCCACTACCAGCTTCCTTCTTGAGGTCATCGGTCCACCTGTCAGGGGGGCGTCCTACACTACGTTCGGCGTCGTACAGTGCCATCAATTAACTCTTATTTTTCTTAGGTAAAAGTCTGGAATGGGGACTACGAAAGAAGGGAGTTCTAAAAGCAGTGAGAGAGTTGGACGGAAACGAACGTGAGTCTTGCGAGGCTCTGCTCAAAGATGTCAGCATGTACGCTAGAGGTAGGTAGAATTAATAATAATAATATTTGGACATTATTACACCAATTGAACTAGACCCTTGGTAAGTACATTCAAGACTTGAGTTAAGGGTATTTGTCAACGTATATGTAAGAAATGTATACATATTATACATAGATAAATACATATATAGCATATATAATCAACGGGAAAGCAGTAGAAAAGCGTTGTTCTTAACTCTGCCACCACCGGAAATCGAACCCGGGACCCCACGATTAACGTTCAGGTGTCTAACCGATCGCGCCACAGAGGTCGTCATCGTAGTTAATAGAATAACGACAACAATGGAAAGAAGTATGACATACATAGTTAAGGATAACTGTAAACCTTTCCGAGAAGTCAGAGGTTAGATATACCACAACTTGGCATTACAATGTTTCACGACCTCGAAATTAGACGACCTCCGTGGCGCGATCAGTTAGACTTCTGAACGCTAATCGTAAGGTCCCGCGTTCGATTCCCGGTGGAGGCAGAGATGAGAACTACGCTTTTCTTTGCTTTCCAGTATGGTCGTTGATTATATATGCTATATATGTATTTATCTATATATAATAAGTATATATTTCATAAATATACGTTGACTAGTACCCTTAACACAAGTCTTAAATGTACTCACTAAGGGGCTAGTTCAATTGGTGTAATAACGTCTTACAATATTATTATTATTATACTAATTACTACGCGGTCGAATGTTAATTCCAAACCTCAAAGGTCACCTCAAATTACGTTTCACTGGATATTACTATATCCTTACTCCTACATACATACATAGTAGTGGACACTATTATTTATAAAGAGGGATGGGTAGTTACTGATATGTACCAATTCAATTATCATTTATGAGGTTAAGAAATTAGTTATTATGCACTGATTGTATAAGTTTGTACCACTTCATGGCTTTTTAAAACGACAGCATCTAAAATTCTAGGGGACAGACAAACGCTGCAAAGACATCATTACCTGTTAATAGTTTAATATTAGTAAGGAGTAAAAAGAGATGTTGTAAATGGTGATACGTGGTTAACGATAAACTTACAAAACTCCTTTTTTATATTTATTAGATAGATACCAATTATTTTTATTTAGCTTAAAGATTAAATTTTGTAACTATTAGTTTATTTTATTCTTTATTTTATTCTTTATTCTGCTTCGCCAGTGCCTAACCAACTAGTGAATGTAGGCAGTCAACATGGAGTAGTGCTTTAGGTCTCGAGCTAGGTGGAACAACTCTGCGGCGCACGTTTAAATTTAGTCTTATTTTTTTGATTTATTCCTTCATGTAAATATTGATTAAATAATTATTTTAAACATATAACTATGTATTTATTATTCCTTCTAACGTAAACTTCATTTGCAGTGGTAATCCTGAGTGTGAGGGGGCCTTTAGTCCGAGAGTTCATGTTGGCAGCGCACTCTTTAGGAATGACCCGCGGGGACTGGACTTTTCTTGATGTCGAAATATTTCAGGTTAGTATATAGTTTCTAGATTTTTAACTTCCTAAAGCGTTTAGATTTTTAATAGGTTCTAAGGCTTAGGTTAGGTCCACGTTTTTATACCTTTTTTGATGAACTGAACATTGGAGGCGTAATATTTCCACCGTTACCGTCCAGGTTACGCCGGAAGATTTCAGAATAATAATTTAAACTATCCCCGTTTCATATGACACTACACTAAAAATATTTATTATTTTAAATTTCAAAAACAGTTCTATAGATGTTACGAGTAAAATGCTTTTATATACACTAGTCGTGAAGCGTATATATGTATGAAACTTAGAGGCATAAGATCTTTTCGTTCCCTCTTAGTATAACTACATATATTGGAACTGCAAAAGACGAACGAGGAATCGTACATATGATATGTTGTTGACGGATTTTATATGTCTTTTCCTTTAAGAAGCAATAATGTCTCACCTTGAACTTGGAACCTTATTCGTAGCTCTGAAATGAACTTGCCAATCCTCTGGTGCACTCAAGTGATGAACTAGTTTATTTTACGAATCACTGATTAGAAGTTGCCAGATATCAAATATATTTTATCCGGAATGAACGATAGTTTTATTAGGGACATTACATTTATCATTATATGTAGGTGAGTCGGAATACCAGAATTTTTAATTCGTTACTTATTGGATTAATAACTTAATGTAGAATAAGAGTTTCCGTTTAAATATGATGTGCTTCGTGAAGGCCAGATGGATAAACATTAATTAAAATAGAGCTGTAAATTTAATCTTATATGAATAGTTCTGTATGTTCTTTAATAAAACAGTTTTACCTGTACAGTATAAGAACCTTATTTCTCATGACTAATAATAGTTGGAGAGCCAGTGAACCCTGGGAGTAACGGTCTTCCTGTAAGGTTAAAAATTTGCATACCTACAATTTATGGCATTGTAAAAGCAATAGCCATGACCTGGCAGGCGTCAGCCCTGCACGTCATCAACCCCTGTATTTTTTATACTGTTAGATAAATTAAATTTTAAAACTTGTTTCTGTAAGTTTGAAAATTTTATAGGATAAAGTTTATTTATTGTTCATCTTAAAAACAAAATGCCAGGCGATTTCAATAAGCAGAAGTACATGACAGGTGACTTAGAAAATGCACATTGATGAGGTAAAATAAACTTTATCCTGAATGATTAAAACTTTTATATGTTTTTAAGTAACCGTCTTAGAATATATATGTACAATGCCAGGCGGTTTTGACCAGCATAAGACCTTGCCAGGCGATGGTACAGCTGCTAAGGGCGCGCGAGTGAGAGGTGTTATATGAACGCAAACATGTTTCTGTAAACTTGAAAATTTTATAGGATAAAGTTTATTTATTGTTCATCTTAAAAAAAAATTGACAGGCGATTTCAATAAGCAGAAGCACATGACAGGTGACTTAGAAAATGCACATTGATGAGGTGAAATAAACTTTATCCTGTATGATTAAAACTTTTATATGTTTTTGAGTAACCGTCTTAGAATATAATAAATAAATAAATAAATATATATGTACAATGCCAGGCGGTTTTGACCAGCATAAGACCTTGCCAGGCGATGGTACAGCTGCTAAGGGCGTGCGCGTGAGAGGTAATATAAAGTTTGATTGTTTGAAAATTCGAAATCACTTAACATAAGAAATGTTATAGCTCAAAGCATCCACACAAGTAAAAATCGTTGGCACAACTGACGAAATTCTTCTCTGTACGTTGTTGCTCGAGAGTAGGTATACGTCCCTTCGTATTAAATAAACGGTCTCACTCGCACTATAGGCATTCACGCAACACCTCTCACGCGCACGCCCTTAGCAGCTGTACCATCGCCTGGCAAGGTCTTATGCTGGTCAAAACCGCCTGGCATTGTACATATATATTCTAAGACGGTTACTTAAAAACATATAAAAGTTTTAATCATACAGGATAAAGTTTATTTTACCTCATCAATGTGCATTTTCTAAGTCACCTGTCATGTACTTCTGCTTATTGAAAATCGCCTGTCAATTTTTTTTTAAGATGAACAATAAATAAACTTTATCCTATAAAATTTTCAAGTTTACAGAAACATGTTTGCGTTCATATAACACCTCTCACTCGCGCGCCCTTAGCAGCTGTACCATCGCCTGGCAAGGTCTTATGCTGGTCAAAACCGCCTGGCATTGTACATATATATTCTAAGACGGTTACTTAAAAACATATAAAAGTTTTAATCATACAGGATAAAGTTTATTTTACCTCATCAATGTGCATTTTCTAAGTCACCTGTCATGTACTTCTGCTTATTGAAATCGCCTGGCATTTTGTTTTTAAGATGAACAATAAATAAACTTTATCCTATAAAATTTTCAAACTTACAGAAACAAGTTTTAAAATTTAATTTATCTAACAGTATAAAAAATACAGGGGTTGATGACGTGCAGGGCTGACGCCTGCCAGGTCATGGCTATTGCTTTTACAATGCCATAAATTGTAGGTATGCAAATTTTTAACCTTACAGGAAGACCGTTACTCCCAGGGTTCACTGGCTCTTGGACTATAACTAAAACCTTAACTAAAACCTTATTTCTATCATTAAAACATGTTCTTTAAGTAACATACTTTAAAAACCTACTATGGGATATGAAATTGGAACATTTAAAAAACCTATGGGGTGATATGAAAATCTTGGGTTTAGATTTTACACATGGAATGTACGTACACATAAATTATTTGGTCTTATTTTATGCGCGTTACCAATAACGTTGGTAAAAGCTCCCTGGTCCCCTTTCATGGTAATAAATGAAGTCAAGAAGATTAATAACACGTCATAAATCGTCATTGTGCGTACATCTGGAACCATTTGCATAATGAACCGTCAGCGAAACACTCAACAGATATCTCTAAGGAACAATAACGACCTTGGCTTTCAGTACTTAATAAACGTCTTTATACATGTTTTTGTTTTGGAACTTTTTTTAGTACAGAACTTGTTGCACAATTTATTAAATATTTCTGCTAGTAAATGTTTGTGGTAACACACTTCCACCAAATATTCAATTATATGTGAGGCATTTAAGATTTGATAAAATGGTTGACAACTTAATAAAAATTACAATATTAACTAATACTTTTTTTAGTCGTCTATGGTGCGTCAACAAAGTCAGCAGCTCAGTGAAAGTTGAAAATACAAATATTATTAGCAGCTGAATATTTAGTCAATTGTGATGCCAAACTGGATAAATATGTTCGCTTTGGGATAAGATTTGGATTCTCAACTGGAACGAACCGAAGAACAAGGAAGAGGGCAAGGAATTGGAGCTTCGATTTCGTTTTTCTTCGGTTGAAGCGGCTGGCGGCGTTGGTGTAACCATGGCGATGGAATAACAAGAAGTGCAAATGCCGTGGCATCAGCATTTGTACTTCAGCCGACATAACCTTAGTGGTGAATGGCTTAATAAAGAATTAAAAAAAAAAAAAAACTAATACTTTTACGGAGTACTGGGTTACATAATCCTGGGTTACACAATTAAAACTCGTTCTTCAACATTCAATGATAATGTTACCAGATTTTTATCATCCTTACTTAAATCCTGGCATGCCTCATCAGGGACATAGGGCATTACCTGACAGGGACATAGGG
>JAMBLF010001107.1:15000-20000 GCA_030578115.1 Leucoptera coffeella
CTGGAGCCAAAGTGGAAAGAGTAAGAAAGGCTAAAAACCAAAAGGTGGTGATCAGGTGTGGCACAAGGGAGGACCTGGAACTAGTGAGAAAAAGAATAACGGCCCGTGCGGACTTGAAGGCGGAGATTCCGCGGACAAATAATCCACTGGTAAGAGTGAGGGACGTCATCGCCGCCCACACTGACAAGGAGCTGGTAGATCTCATTTTGGCCCAAAATAAACACCTGTTGGGCGGGATGAATGACAAGGATGTTTCGCTCAGGGTGAAGTTCCGAAAGAGGGCGCGGAACCCGCTTGAGTGCCACCCGGTGCTAGAGGTGTCCCCGGCACTATATGGCCGATTCATTTCAGCTGGAAAGCTGTATGTGGGGAGGCAGTGGAGGCCGGTTGAGGATCAGACGCCTCTAGTGCAGTGCACGAAGTGCCTTGGATATGGGCACATGCGTGGCCTGTGCAAGCAGGAGAAGGTCAGTTGCAGTTTTTGCAGTGCCGATGGTCATGAATGGGAAAAATGCCCAGACAGGAGGGCCCGAAAAAATCCAACTTGCAGGAACTGCAAAAGAGAGGGCCATGGCAGCACTGGCCACAGCACATTCAGCCGTGAATGTCCGGAGTGGCAAAAGTGGGACGCTATAGCGAGATCCAGGATCTCCTATTGCTAAGGGCGCCCCAATGGATACGTGCAGAACCCCCTCTGCCAACGGAAAAGACGGGAATGGTAGGCTGAAAATCATCCAAGCCAACCTACAACGCTCCAAGCTCGCAACGGCAGAGCTGCTCCAGGTGGCGAATGAGAGAGGGATCTCCGTGGCGCTAGTACAGGAACCATACGTGGGACGTACTGGCTTGCTTAAGGAGTATCCGGGCACTAAAGTCATCCAGTGCACTCTCAACCGCCAGAAACCAGTAAAGGCGGCGATTGTGGTCTTTGGGGATCGGCTGGAGGTCATTCATGACCCCCAATTGGTAACCGAGACCGAGGCTGCAGTTTTACTGGTAGCGGGAGGCTTAAGGCTTGGAGTAATATCCGTCTACTACGAGGGGGATCAGGTCATGGAGCCGTACCTATGGCGGACGAGGACGGCCATGGAGGGTCTAAAAACCACAAACATAATCGTGGGTGGTGACGTAAATGCGTGGAGCCACTGGTGGGGTAGCAGCTCGGAAAACAACAGAGGAGCTGCTTACAACGCCTTTCTGAATGAGGAAGGCCTTCATATCCTGAACACAGGAAACACTCCAACGTTTGAAACACTGAGGAGGGACACACTGTGCACAAGCGTCGTAGACGTGACGGCGTGCAGTGAGTCTATGCTCGGCAGGGTGGAGGAATGGCGAGTCGACAAAAGTCTAACAACATCAGACCACAACGCCATCGCTTTCGAGGTTAAGCTAAGTCAAAAGCTTGAGCCATTGAAGCCCATAACAACTAGGGTCTTTAACACAAAGAAAGCTAGATGGCAGGAATTCAACGAAGCCATTCAGGCTGGCCTAGCCGAACGAAACCTCACGATCGGGACAGTTTCAGAAGTTGAAACTCCAGAGGAGTTGGAGTGCAAGGTGTCCTCATACATGGAGGCCATACGGGAAGCTTGCGAAATAGCTATACCGAAAGTGGCACCATGGAAGGGAAAGGCGGTACCACCCTGGTGGACAAAAGAGCTGCACGCAGCGAAAAAAGACGTCATCAGGAAAAAAAGACGTATCAAAAATGCAGCCCCCTCGCGCAGACAGTACGTCATCGACGAGTATCTGCTGGCAAGGGAGGCTTATACGTCGCTCGCAACAACAGAGCAAACAAGGAGTTGGAAGGAATTTTGTGCGACACAGGAGAAGGAAAGTATGTGGGATGGTATCTACAGAGTGATCAGGAGAACAGCCAAGAGACATGAAGACATGCTGCTCAGGGACCAGGTGGGAAATACGCTGGGTCCCAGTCAGTCGGCAGATCTCTTGGCAGAAACGTTCTACCCGGAGGACTCTGTAGCAACTGATATGCCAATACACACAGAAATCCGTCTCAAAACGGGTGGAACAGACTGGTTAGACGCCCGGGAGCTGTCCGCGGACGACCCTCCCTTTACCCAAGGTGAACTGGATCTGGTGCTAAATGCACAAAATCCAAAAAAGGCGCCGGGTCCGGACGGGTTTACTGCGGACATCTGCGTTGCGGCAATAAAGAGTGACTGGAAGTTGTTCCTTGCGATGGCGAACAAGTGCTTGACACTGGCGCACTTCCCGGAGCAATGGAAGATAGCCCACGTCATTGTATTGCGCAAACCGGGGAAACCAGACTACACCCACCCAAAGTCGTACAGGCCGATAGGTCTGCTGTCGGTTCTCGGAAAAATCTTTGAGAAACTGATGATGGGCAGACTTCATTGGCATATCCTGCCAAATCTGAGTAGGACCCAGTATGGCTTTCTGCCCCAAAGGGGTACCGAGGACGCCCTGTATGACATGTTGAGACTCGTAAGAAGAGAAATGGACTGTAAAAAGTCGGTTCTCATAGTCTCACTTGACATAGAGGGAGCCTTTGACAATGCATGGTGGCCGGCTCTCAAAGGAGAGCTGCGCAGAAAGGGGTGCCCTAGAAATCTGTATGCGCTAGTCGACTCGTATCTGAGGAACCGCAAAATTAGGGTGAATTACGCGAGGGCAGTCAGCGAGAGGAAAACCACCAAGGGATGTGTCCAGGGTTCAATCGGAGGACCAACATTCTGGAACATCATCTTGGACTCGCTGCTGCAAAAACTCAGTGAAAATAACGTTACGTGCCAGGCGTTTGCGGACGACGTGGTCCTGATATTCTCGGACAGGTCCATGGGCTTGGTCGAGGAGGCCGCTAATAAGGCCCTGGAGATAGTGGGGGCCTGGGGGATCAAAAACAAGCTCAACTTCGCACCTGGGAAAGCCCATGCGATGTTGTTTACAAAAAAGCTTAAATATGATCCACCAACGGTTGTGATCTCCGGCCAGCGGGTGGGCCTTGTCGACAATATGAAGATTTTGGGCCTAACCATAGACCGTAACCTCACATTCAAGGCGCACGTGGCAGAGGTCTGTAGAAAATCCACGGATGTATACGGGCAGCTGGCGTGCGCGGCGAGGGTGACATGGGGTCTGAATGGGGAGGTTGTCAGGACTATATACGTCTCGGTCATTGAACCTATCGTATTGTACGCGGCAAGCGTGTGGGCCCCAGCGACGGAGCTTCAGATGATCCAAAGTCAGCTGAACGCTCTCCAAAGGGGCTTCGCACAAAAAATCTGCAGGGCGTACCGTACGGTCTCATTGACGGCGGCAACGGTTCTCGCGGGATTGCTGCCACTGGACCTCAGGGTCCAGGAGGCAGCCAGTCTCTACTCGGCCAGGAAGGGACTGTCCCTAGACTACTTGTCTCCAAACAAAACCGTGGAGAAGGTGGTGGGCTATTTAGAGAAACCGCATCCGTCCACAATAACAACCGTGGACTTTGAGTTGCTAGAAAGCATGGATGCCGAGACCCTAGAGTCCCACCGGATTGAAGGCCCACATATATACACTGATGGAAGTAAGATATCCAACAAAGTGGGTGCGGCCTTGACATGGTGGGACGAAAACAGGGAAATACGAAGCTCTAAATTCAGCCTTGACCCGGGCTGCACGGTCTTCCAGGCGGAGCTCTATGCGCTGTTTAGGGCCATGCAGATGGTGCAGCTCAGCTGTGAATCTGTGGTCAACATAATGAGTGATTCCCGATCTTCGTTGGAATTACTCAAGAGCCACAGAGTAGGTCATCCGCTGGCAAAGGCAATTAGAGAGAGCATGGGAGACATAGAGCGGCAGGGCAGGACAGTCCGACTCTTTTGGCTCAGAGCACACGTGGGAACGCCGGGGAATGAGAGGGCAGACCAACTGGCCAAGGAGGCAGCACTGGAACAGGGTAACCCACCGGACTACGCAGAGGTCCCCCTGTCCTACGTTAGAAACCTGATCAGGAAGGAGACCGTGCGCAAATGGCAGGGCCGGTACTCATCCTCGACGAGAGCGAAGACGACCAAGGAATTTCTTCCGGACGTTGACCAGGCGTACAGGATCATAAGATCGACACGCCTCACGCCGACTCTCGTTCAGGTGCTAACGGGACATGGTGGAATAGGGGAGTACTTGCACCGGTTTAAGTTGAAAGACAGTCCCGGGTGCGAGTGTGACCCTACAGTATGTGAGTCCGTGTGGCACGTGCTGTTCGAATGCCCTAGGTTTGGTGCAGGGCGAGTGGACCTTGAGAACAGAATTTTCACAAACGTTAACAAATGGACCCTGCGGGCGGTTTTATCGGATGCGAATAAAAGGACGCCTTTTCTGGAATTTGCCGAGGCGGCATTTAAAACTGCTGCCAAAAGAAACGCCGGCTGCAGCGGACTAACAACTGCCGAGCGGGGGGGATACGGCGCCAGGACCATCAGCGTGGCCAACATCACCCACAGCAAGCAGACCCCATCCTATACCACTAGAAGAACGACAGGTTCTTCTGCTAGGGGAAGTGGGGACGCCAAAACTGAGGCTGAGGGGAGTGGCCCTATTCATGGACAGCAATACGGAAAGACTGGGAGTCGCCTACTGTAACTCAAACGAAAAGTGGGTTACAATATCACCTGGACTCGCGGCTCTCACAACGGGGAGCACCTTTAGGACGAGCTTGAGAAGAAAGACGTTTGACACACTGACTTCTGTCAGTGTGGCTGGCCAGGATTGCCGCCTGTTACTAATACGTAACAAAACAGTTTTACTGTTCGAGGGCAATCCTGACAAAAGTCAATTTTCTCAGGCATGTGTGGTGCTAGCCCGGCTGGGAGCCGAAGGAGAAAAGGAGGGTAACCCACCAAAAATCATCAGCGTGGACGCAGCGGTAGTGGGTCATTTAAGGGGTGAGGTGGTGGATCACTTGGGTGCCATTGAGGCCTCGGAACGCCATGAAGTGGTGGTGTACGAGGACAGAGGGGAAAGCCTTGGCTTTC